>JAUMJL010001911.1:0-88038 GCA_033558185.1 Dromococcyx pavoninus
GGGAAAAGCACGGCCTCTGAGGGGGAAAATGGTGGTTGAGGCAGGAAAGGCTGCTGAGGAGGGAACGGCCCCTGAGGGGGGAGAGGCGGCTGAGGGGGAAAAAGGAGCGGCCTCTGAGGGGGATAATGGTGGTTGAGGCAGGAACGGCCCCTGAGCGGGGGGTAATAGGCGTCTGAGGGGCGAACGGTCCCTGAGGGGAGGAGGCGAGAGGTGGCTGCTCCCGGGCCGCGGCGGAGGCTGTGGGGGAGCAGCCGTGTGAGGGGAGGATGATCAATGAAGTGCCTCCCGCCAGAGCTGTTGAAGCGCTGGCAGCAATTGCCGGTTGGGCCGGGAACAGTCCCTGAGGGGGGAAAAGGCACGGCGGCTGAGGGGGGAAAGGCACGGCGGCTGAGGGGGATAACGGTGGTTGAGGCAGCAAAGGCTGCTGAGGACGGAACGGCCGGTGGGGGGGGGGGGGGGTAGGCGGCTATGGGCGGGAACGGCCCGTGAGGGGGAAAATGGTGGTTGAGGCGGGAACGGCCCCTGAGCGGGGGTGTGTGGGGGTGTGTGTGTGTGTAAAAGGTGTCTGGATAAACACATAGTGCAATGGGTGCAGAGTTGGCTGATGGACTGGGCTCCAAGAGTCATAGTGAATGGAGTTACATCAGGCTGGTGTCCAGACACTAGCGGGGTCCCACAGAGATCCATCCTGGGGCCAGTGCTCTTCAATATTTTCGTAAATGACCTGGATGAAGGACTTGCAGGTTGATTGACAAAGTTTGCCAATGACCCAAAACTGAAGGGAGCTCTTGACCCTCTTGGGAGCCAAGAGGCCCTGCGGGGGGTTCTTGACAGATTGGAGAGCTGGGCAATCCCCAGCTGCATGAAAGGGCAAATGTGGGGTTCTGCACGTGGGACACAGCAACCCTGCATACACGTACAGTCTGGGGTCTGAGATGCTGGAGAGCAGCCCTGCTCAGGGGGACCTGGGGGTTCTGATTGACGACAAGTTGAATATGAGCCAACAGTGTGCCCTGGCAGACAAGAGAGCCAAGTGTGTCCTGGGGTGTATCAAGCACGGCATCGCCAGCCGGTTGAGGGAGGGCCTTGTCCCACTCTACTCTGCACTGGTGTGGCCCCACCTCGAGCACTGGGTGCAGTTTGGGGTGGCACAGTATAAAAAAGACATAAAACTACTGGTGAGTGTCCAGCAGAGGCCACAAGGTGGGTGAGGGGTCTGGAGGGGAAGTCCTGTGTGGAGCAGCTGAAGTCACTTGGTCTGTTCATCCTGGAGAAGAGGAGACTGAGAGGGGATCTCGTAGCTGTTTACTGCCTTCCCACAAGGGAGGGAGCTGAAACAGGTGCTGATCTCCTCTCCTTTGCGACCTATGATAGGAGTAGAGGTACTGGCAGGAAGATCTGCCAGGGGAGGTTTAGATTGGGTATTAGGAAGAGGTTCTTCACCCAGCGGGTGATGGAGCAGCTCCCCAGGGAAGCAGTCATGGCACGTACTCTGCCGGCATGAGCAGCCCTCAGGAGTGGCATCCATAGGCAAAAGAAAGTCTGGACGATGGCTTCCAAACTTCATGGGATAATGCTGTCCTTGAGCCAGCAGGCTTATTGAGCTTGAGTTTGGTCCATGTCCCTCGAGGGAGCGACTGCACTCCCTATGTGCTCCCCTTGTTTAGTGGGACAGCGTGTCCCAAAGATTGGGAGCGCACCTCCAGGCAGCAGCACAGAGAACATCCCGGCCATATCAAACGTGCTGCAAACTTTCCAGTGGTGCACAGGACAGAAGGATGTTCCAAATTTCTCCTCCAGATGTTATCAGCCAGACAGCAAGTGTTCCCAAGACCCAGAGCACTTCAGGTGGTTGCTGACCCCCAGCCATGCAAATGATCCACTGGATCCAACAACAGCCCACATACGGGAGAGAAGGTGTTTTTCCAGGTGCATCAGAAAGGTGGTGCAAAGCAACACAGAGTGGTCTGCGTGGCGAGCGGGGTGGGAAGAAATCCCACCACCACAAGTGGTCTCTTCTCTCGAGTAACAAGTGATGGGATGAGAGGAAACAGCCTCAAGTTGTGCCGGGGGAGGTTTAGACAGGATGTTGGGAACCATTACTTCACTGAAAAGGGTTGCCAAGCACTAGAAAAGGCTGCCCAAGAAGTGGTGGAGTCACCATCCCTGGAGGGATTTAAAAGACTTGCAGAGTCTTAGGGCGCTTAGGGACATGGTTTAGTGGTGGACGTGGCACTGTTGGGTTAACGGTTGGACTCGTGATCTTGAAAGTCTTTTCCAACCTAAAGGAGTCTGTGATTCCATCCTCGATGGCCTTAGCTCATTCCTTTGTTCTCCAGGTTCTAGTCATTCTTTACTTGGAGGACCACACCATTAAGGGCCTATTAATAAACGAGGACCTTTATTTTGCCTGCGCTACATTTGCTTGTCAGGCTTGTGTCCGTGGAGGGGACAGGAGGGGATCTTGCTCTGATCTTCAGGCCAAAATCACTCTGCAGCTTGATGAGCTGCTTGGGTAACAGCACCCAAGGGGGTCAGAAATCCCTCAGGTGTGGTTTGCTGTTGTTCTGGGGACTCTGAGCTCCTCGCTGCCCCTGTGACAGTGCCCGGAAAACGAGGCAGAGCTGTAGGCTCAGTCCTGCGTGGGACTGTGTCCCAGCCCTTGGACGGAGCTTCCTGATGGGCGCCGCGAGAGACCTTCCCACACAGCCACGGCCCAGCTGTGATGTCACAGGGCCCAGCTTTGATGTCACAGAGCCCTGCTGGCTCTAAGCTCTGACCGCTGAGCCCTCGGCCCAGACTGCAGCAGCAGTGACATGGTGCAAGTGCAGCAGACCATGGGTCCCATGCACCACTTCCTCCTTCTCCTCATCCTGCTGGCCACGCAGGCCAGAGTTGCCTGGCTTGCTCCGTTGCGAGCGTGGAGAGCAGGTAAAGGGCTTTCGTCCCCGAGAAGCGTGGATGATAGGTTTTCCTCCAGTGCTTTAGCGAGGTTTTCCTCTGTGTGCATGAGACCTCCCTGGTAAGACAAGCCTGAGGGACCGTGTGTTGGTCCATCTGCTCCTCAGGGAGTGCTGCACGTGGCTTGGAAAGAGCATTTGGAGAGCTATAAGGGGCCAGCCAAGAGGTCACCAGGCCCCTCTGTAGCTTTGGCTCCTGTGGTGTTACCTGACCCCCTTCCCGGGCCTTTAGTTCAGCAAAGGAGATGTGGATCCCAACATGCAATGGAAATGGTTCTCATCTGTGCTTGCTTCTAGGTGAGGTTTATCAGGCTTCTTTGCTGGATGTTGATTCAGAGCCCTTGGAGCAGCCTGGAGGTGAGTTCTCAATGGCCTTTTCCCTGGAGGAATAAACACTGACAGGGTGGCGAGGGCTTATTCATCTGCAGTTTCGCTTAAGATTCTCTCATGGCTTCCAAGCTTCCAAGTTTCTTGGAGTAACGCTGTCCTTGAGCCAGCGGGTTTATTGGGCTTGAGTTCAGAGCTGGTGTGAGCTGCAGGGAGTCCTTTTCAGTGGCACCTCTGCGCGTGGGTCGTCTGCGCCACTGTGGTGCCATTGCAGCACGTGGTGACTCTTTGCACCGTGCTCCTGAGCGGAAGGGAGAGATGAGAAGGGTTGCCTCCTGAAGATGCCATCACCCTGATGGGGAACAGTTCCATCTGATCCAACTGTCCCACATTCTTTCTGCAGATACGGATGCTGAAGGTCTGTGGGAGGTAATTTCAGAAGAGAGCAGTGGGTCACTGCCAAACCCCACGGATGAAACGGAGGCAACGGAGACCCCTGATGCCAATTCAATGAAGCCCCCAGGAGCAGAGTCAAAGGAGCCCCCAGAAAGTGAGTCAACGCAGACCCTGGAAATAGAGGCATCGGGCGCCACCAACATGCCAGGTAATTGTTGTGGGGATAACCCCTGGTATCAGTACAGCCTGGGGAACGAAGGGATTCAGAGCGGCCCTGTAGAGAAGCACGAGCGGCTGAGGGAACTGGGGTTGTTCAGTGTGGAGAAAAGGAGGCTCAGAGGAGATGCCATCACACTCTGAAACTACCTGAAAGGAGGTGAGCGATGGTGTCACAGAGAGGAATTTACAAAACTTTAATTTATTAGCAATTTAGAATTTATTATGGTAAGACTGCAGAATTCCTGTTAACACTTAGTTATCAACTGATTAGCAAAATAATTGAAAATATTTCAAACTTCTGAAACAGAGGCGATGCAACCCACTGAAACAGAGACAACAGAGGGCACGAAAGCAGAGCCAACGGAGTCAACCGAGGCAGAGTCCATGAAAACCACGGAAACTGGGGCAATGGAAGCCACCAACACGCCCGGTAATTGCTGTCCCGTGGGCAGCTGGTGTCACCCATCAGGGGGTGGGGTCTTGCCCAGGGGGAGGGACAGTTGCAGGTGGCCCTCCCTGCTGCAGGGCTGGGTTTGGTCCCTGTCCCTCGAAGGAGCGACTGGTCAAGCAGCTGCACTCCCCATGTGCTCCCCTTGTTCAGTGGGACAACCTGTCCCAAAGGCTGGGAACGCGCCTCCAGGCACCAGCACACAGAACATCCTGGCCATATCAAACGTGCACAGGAAACACTAATGTTCCACATTGCTCCTCCAGATGTGGCCAGCAAGACAGCAAGCGTTCCCAAGACCCAGAGGACTTCAGGTGGTTACTGGCCCCCAGACATGCAAATGTACTTGGTGGTAGCCACAGCAGGAGCCATCTATTCCCTGCCCCTTGTTATAATGCTCTCCTGTGTTGTAATCTGGATATGGAGGAAAAGGAAAGAGTGAGTAATTAATTCCCCTCCACCCCCCATAGCTTCCCTCAGTGGCTGCTCAGAGTTGTGAAGCATTGCCAATTAAGGCTGCTCTGGAGGGCTGAGTTAGTGGTTGGCCAAAGCACTCTGCAGAGGTTTCTGCTCTTGTCAGATGCTTTAATTGGCCCTTCGACTCCTGGGCCGCCTTGTCGGGAGCCCTCTCTGGCTGGAGCCTGTGTTGGCTCAAACTGACCCTGCCTGGTCTCGAGCAGCCCTCAGGAGTGGCATCTGTAGTCAAAGCAAGGACAGGACGAGAAAGAGCAGGGAGTGAGGCTGTTCTGGAAGGTGAGATATGCACCAGTGCCTGCTCCTGACCAGGGAGCCTGCCCAGAGGAATCCCCATGCTCAGTGGTGCCTCCAGGGCAGGTGCAGGTGTCCACCTCAGCCAGGGTGTGCTAGAAGTTCTCAACCTGGGTTAGAGTCTTGCCAGCTCTGCACAATCCCTGTGTCACTGTGTCCCTTCTGCACCCGAGGGCTTCAGCAGTGTCCTTCCTCCACAGGTTCCTCTCTGCAGCCTCAGGAGTTTAGCCTGAATCCAGCCCTGCAACCCATTGCTACCTCCCCTGCTGCTCCGTGGCCAGACCAGCGACTGCGGCCCCAGCCGAAAAATAAACAAGTCACTGCCTTTTTACTGGAAAGATGAAGCCTTTACTCTCCTATTTATTCTTTGCGTCAATGTTCTCAAAGGGTACAATCGATCCATAAAACAGGAAAAAAATATTCTCTTGCATTATTTGACACACCAAAGGAAACCCTGAGAGAGCACACGGTGGGTATTTGCTGCCTGGTGAACCCAGTGGCCTTCTGGGATGGAGTGACGACCTCAGTGGACAGTGGAAGAGCTCTGGATGTCATCTGTCTGCACTTGTGTAAGACCACCGACAGCCTTCACTGCCTTCTCCTTACATTGGAGGGATACAGATCTGTTGAATGGACCATTCTGTGGATCAGTAATTGCCTCGATGATTACACTCAGTTTTACCAGTATGGCTCAGAGCTGGTTTGAGCAGGTCAGTAGGCAGACTGGAGGGCCTGGCGCGTGTTGAACATGTGTTCAGCTCCCACACAGCACTGCTGCCCACTGGGCCTGTTCCAGGCAGGAACGAGGTCCCAAGCAATGCTGGCTGCCCTTTCCCCGTGCTGGAAGTCTGGGGGTCGATGCCGAGTGTGCCGTTTTCTTGGGTTGTGCTCCATTTCCCATCTGCAGAACCAGAGCTGGGATGGGATGAGTGTGGCCATTGCTGGTGCTTACAGGGAAGGGCCTGAGGGCGTTGTGGAGGGGCCCTTCTCAGAAGGGCTGTTTCCCTGGCTGCCACTCCTTCCCCTCCTCTTTGAAGGAAGGCTTGTAGCATCACCTTCAGTCTCCCAAAAACGCACCCCGTGCAATGCAAAGCAGAAAGTCACTTGTGGTGTCGTGGTCTCCCAGCAGGTCCAGCATGGCTGTTGTTTGGAGCAGTGACTGTGCACAGCCCAAAAAGCCCAGGCCTTGTTTCTAAACCTTATCAGTGTCTTGGAGAAGGGTCGCCTTCTGAAGATGCCAGCTCGCTGATGGAGAACAGTTCCATCTGATGCATCTGTCGCACATTCTTTCTAAAGATATGGGTGCTGAAGGTCTGTAGGTGCCGTTTTCAGAAGAGAGCAGTGGCTCACTGCCCGCCCCCAGGGATGAAACAGAGTCAACGGAGACCCCCAGTGCCGAGTCAACAGAGCCCCTGGAAACGGAGGCATCGGAGGCCACCAACATGCCAGGTAATTGCTGTCGGGGTAACTCCTGGAGAATGAAGGGATTCAGAGCAGCCCTGCAGACAAGGAGGAACGTCTGAGGGAACTGGGGTTGTTCAGTAGGGAGAAAAGGAGTCTCAGAGGAGATGCCATCGGTCTCCACAAGTACCTGAAAGGAGGTAAGCGACGGTGTCACAGAGAGGAAGTTACAGAACTTTGATTTATTAGCAATTTAGAATTCATTAAGGTAAGATAGCAAAATTCCTAAAAGACTTAGTTATCATTAGATTGGTAAAATAATTAAAACTGTTTCAACCTACTGAAACAGAGCCGATGAAAACCACCCGAACAGAGAGAACAGAGGGCACGGATGCAGAGGAGAAGGAGGTGACGAAAGCAGGGGCAACAGAGGCAACGGAAACCAGCAACCCGCACGGTAATTGCTGTCCCGTGGGCAGCTGGTGTCACCCATCAGGGGGTGGGGGCTTGCCCAGGGGGAGGGACAGTTGCAGGTGGCCCTCCCAGCTACAGGGCTGGGTTTGGTCCCTGTCCCTCAAGCAGCTGCACTCCCCATGTGCTCCCCTTGTTCAGTGGGACAACCTGTCCAAAAGGCTGGGAACGCGCCTCCAGGCACCAGCACACAGAACATCCTGACCATATCAAACGTGCACAGGACAGACTGATGTTCCGCATTGCTCCTCCAGATGTGGCCAGCAAGACAGCAAGCGTTCCCAAGACCGTGAGGACTTTAGGTGGTTACTGGCCCCCAGATATGCAAATGACCTTGGTGATAGCCACAGCAGGAGCCATCTATTCCATGCCCCTTGTGATAATGCTGTCCTGTGTTGTAATCTGGATATGGAGGCAAAGAAAAGAGTAAGGAAGGAATCCCTATGCTCAGTGGTGCCACCAGTTGCAGGACAAGCTGGAACGGTGGACCCCTGTGAACTTGATGAGGCTCAACAAAGCCAAGTGCAAGGTCCTGCACCTGGGTCGGGGTAACTCCTTGTATCAACACAGGCTGGGGAATGAAGGGATTCAGAGCAGCCCTGCAGACAAGGACGAGCGTCTGAGGGGGGACGGCCCCTGAGGCAGGAACAGCCCCTGTGGGGGGAAAGGCGGCTTAGTGGGAAAAGCCGGTTGGGCGGGGAACAGTCCCTGACCGGGTAAAAGGCGGTTGATCCAGGAAAGCCGGCTGAGGAGAGAACGGCGGCTGAGAGGGCAAAAGGCAGGTGAGGGGAGAAAAGGCGTCTGAGGAGGGAAAAGGCACGGCCTCTGAGGGGGAAAATAGTGGTTGAGGCAGGAAAGGCTGCTGAGGAGAGAACGGCGGCTGAGAGGGGAAAAGGCAGGTGAGGGGAGAAAAGGCGTCTGAGGGGGGAAAAGGCACGGCCTCTGAGAGGGGAAAAGGCACGGCCTCTGAGGGGGAAAATGGTGGTTGAGGCAGGAAAGGCTGCTGAGGGGGGAGAGGCGGCTGAGGTGGGAAAAGACGGCTGAGGGGGGAAAAGGCACGGCCTCTGAGGGGGGAAAAGGCACGGCCTCTGAGGGGGGAAAAGGCACGGCCTCTGAGGGGGGAAAAGGCACGGCCTCTGAGGGGGAAAATGGTGGTTGAGGCAGGAAAGGCTGCTGAGGAGGGAACGGCCCCTGAGGGGGGAGAGGCGGCTGAGGGGGAAAAAGGAGCGGCCTCTGAGGGGGATAATGGTGGTTGAGGCAGGAACGGCCCCTGAGCGGGGGGTAATAGGCGTCTGAGGGGCGAACGGTCCCTGAGGGGAGGAGGCGAGAGGTGGCTGCTCCCGGGCCGCGGCGGAGGCTGTGGGGGAGCAGCCGTGTGAGGGAGGATGATCAATGAAGTGCCTCCCGCAGAGCTGTTGAAGCGCTGGCAGCAATTGCCGGTTGGGCCGGGAACAGTCCCTGAGGGGGGAAAAGGCACGGCGGCTGAGGGGGGAAAGGCACGGCGGCTGAGGGGGATAACGGTGGTTGAGGCAGCAAAGGCTGCTGAGGACGGAACGGCCGGTGGGGGGGGGGGGGGGTAGGCGGCTATGGGCGGGAACGGCCCGTGAGGGGGAAAATGGTGGTTGAGGCGGGAACGGCCCCTGAGCGGGGGTGTGTGGGGGTGTGTGTGTGTGTAAAAGGTGTCTGGATAAACACATAGTGCAATGGGTGCAGAGTTGGCTGATGGACTGGGCTCCAAGAGTCATAGTGAATGGAGTTACATCAGGCTGGTGTCCAGACACTAGCGGGGTCCCACAGAGATCCATCCTGGGGCCAGTGCTCTTCAATATTTTCGTAAATGACCTGGATGAAGGACTTGCAGGTTGATTGACAAAGTTTGCCAATGACCCAAAACTGAAGGGAGCTCTTGACCCTCTTGGGAGCCAAGAGGCCCTGCGGGGGGTTCTTGACAGATTGGAGAGCTGGGCAATCCCCAGCTGCATGAAAGGGCAAATGTGGGGTTCTGCACGTGGGACACAGCAACCCTGCATACACGTACAGTCTGGGGTCTGAGATGCTGGAGAGCAGCCCTGCTCAGGGGGACCTGGGGGTTCTGATTGACGACAAGTTGAATATGAGCCAACAGTGTGCCCTGGCAGACAAGAGAGCCAAGTGTGTCCTGGGGTGTATCAAGCACGGCATCGCCAGCCGGTTGAGGGAGGGCCTTGTCCCACTCTACTCTGCACTGGTGTGGCCCCACCTCGAGCACTGGGTGCAGTTTGGGGTGGCACAGTATAAAAAAGACCTAAAACTACTGGTGAGTGTCCAGCAGAGGCCACAAGGTGGGTGAGGGGTCTGGAGGGGAAGTCCTGTGTGGAGCAGCTGAAGTCACTTGGTCTGTTCATCCTGGAGAAGAGGAGACTGAGAGGGGATCTCGTAGCTGTTTACTGCCTTCCCACAAGGGAGGGAGCTGAAACAGGTGCTGATCTCCTCTCCTTTGCGACCTATGATAGGAGTAGAGGTACTGGCAGGAAGATCTGCCAGGGGAGGTTTAGATTGGGTATTAGGAAGAGGTTCTTCACCCAGCGGGTGATGGAGCAGCTCCCCAGGGAAGCAGTCATGGCACGTACTCTGCCGGCATGAGCAGCCCTCAGGAGTGGCATCCATAGGCAAAAGAAAGTCTGGACGATGGCTTCCAAACTTCATGGGATAATGCTGTCCTTGAGCCAGCAGGCTTATTGAGCTTGAGTTTGGTCCATGTCCCTCGAGGGAGCGACTGCACTCCCTATGTGCTCCCCTTGTTTAGTGGGACAGCGTGTCCCAAAGATTGGGAGCGCACCTCCAGGCAGCAGCACAGAGAACATCCCGGCCATATCAAACGTGCTGCAAACTTTCCAGTGGTGCACAGGACAGAAGGATGTTCCAAATTTCCCCTCCAGATGTTATCAGCCAGACAGCAAGTGTTCCCAAGACCCAGAGCACTTCAGGTGGTTGCTGACCCCCAGCCATGCAAATGATCCACTGGATCCAACAACAGCCCACATACGGGAGAGAAGGTGTTTTTCCAGGTGCATCAGAAAGGTGGTGCAAAGCAACACAGAGTGGTCTGCGTGGCGAGCGGGGTGGGAAGAAATCCCACCACCACAAGTGGTCTCTTCTCTCGAGTAACAAGTGATGGGATGAGAGGAAACAGCCTCAAGTTGTGCCGGGGGAGGTTTAGACAGGTTGTTGGGAACCATTACTTCACTGAAAAGGGTTGCCAAGCACTAGAAAAGGCTGCCCAAGAAGTGGTGGAGTCACCATCCCTGGAGGGATTTAAAAGACTTGCAGAGTCTTAGGGCGCTTAGGGACATGGTTTAGTGGTGGACGTGGCACTGTTGGGTTAACGGTTGGACTCGTGATCTTGAAAGTCTTTTCCAACCTAAAGGAGTCTGTGATTCCATCCTCGATGGCCTTAGCTCATTCCTTTGTTCTCCAGGTTCTAGTCATTCTTTACTTGGAGGACCACACCATTAAGGGCCTATTAATAAACGAGGACCTTTATTTTGCCTGCGCTACATTTGCTTGTCAGGCTTGTGTCCGTGGAGGGGACAGGAGGGGATCTTGCTCTGATCTTCAGGCCAAAATCACTCTGCAGCTTGATGAGCTGCTTGGGTAACAGCACCCAAGGGGGTCAGAAATCCCTCAGGTGTGGTTTGCTGTTGTTCTGGGGACTCTGAGCTCCTCGCTGCCCCTGTGACAGTGCCCGGAAAACGAGGCAGAGCTGTAGGCTCAGTCCTGCGTGGGACTGTGTCCCAGCCCTTGGACGGAGCTTCCTGATGGGCGCCGCGAGAGACCTTCCCACACAGCCACGGCCCAGCTGTGATGTCACAGGGCCCAGCTTTGATGTCACAGAGCCCTGCTGGCTCTAAGCTCTGACCGCTGAGCCCTCGGCCCAGACTGCAGCAGCAGTGACATGGTGCAAGTGCAGCAGACCATGGGTCCCATGCACCACTTCCTCCTTCTCCTCATCCTGCTGGCCACGCAGGCCAGAGTTGCCTGGCTTGCTCCGTTGCGAGCGTGGAGAGCAGGTAAAGGGCTTTCGTCCCCGAGAAGCGTGGATGATAGGTTTTCCTCCAGTGCTTTAGCGAGGTTTTCCTCTGTGTGCATGAGACCTCCCTGGTAAGACAAGCCTGAGGGACCGTGTGTTGGTCCATCTGCTCCTCAGGGAGTGCTGCACGTGGCTTGGAAAGAGCATTTGGAGAGCTATAAGGGGCCAGCCAAGAGGTCACCAGGCCCCTCTGTAGCTTTGGCTCCTGTGGTGTTACCTGACCCCCTTCCCGGGCCTTTAGTTCAGCAAAGGAGATGTGGATCCCAACATGCAATGGAAATGGTTCTCATCTGTGCTTGCTTCTAGGTGAGGTTTATCAGGCTTCTTTGCTGGATGTTGATTCAGAGCCCTTGGAGCAGCCTGGAGGTGAGTTCTCAATGGCCTTTTCCCTGGAGGAATAAACACTGACAGGGTGGCGAGGGCTTATTCATCTGCAGTTTCGCTTAAGATTCTCTCATGGCTTCCAAGCTTCCAAGTTTCTTGGAGTAACGCTGTCCTTGAGCCAGCGGGTTTATTGGGCTTGAGTTCAGAGCTGGTGTGAGCTGCAGGGAGTCCTTTTCAGTGGCACCTCTGCGCGTGGGTCGTCTGCGCCACTGTGGTGCCATTGCAGCACGTGGTGACTCTGCACCGTGCTCCTGAGCGGAAGGGAGAGATGAGAAGGGTTGCCTCCTGAAGATGCCATCACCCTGATGGGGAACAGTTCCATCTGATCCAACTGTCCCACATTCTTTCTGCAGATACGGATGCTGAAGGTCTGTGGGAGGTAATTTCAGAAGAGAGCAGTGGGTCACTGCCAAACCCCACGGATGAAACGGAAGCAACGGAGACCCCCGATGCCGATTCAATGAAGCCCCCAGGAGCAGAGTCAAAGGAGCCCCCAGAAAGTGAGTCAACGCAGACCCTGGAAATAGAGGCATCGGGCGCCACCAACATGCCAGGTAATTGTTGTGGGGATAACCCCTGGTATCAGTACAGCCTGGGGAACGAAGGGATTCAGAGCGGCCCTGTAGAGAAGCACGAGCGGCTGAGGGAACTGGGGTTGTTCAGTGTGGAGAAAAGGAGGCTCAGAGGAGATGCCATCACTCTCTGAAACTACCTGAAAGGAGGTGAGCGATGGTGTCACAGAGAGGAATTTACAAAACTTTAATTTATTAGCAATTTAGAATTTATTATGGTAAGACTGCAGAATTCCTGTTAACACTTAGTTATCAACTGATTAGCAAAATAATTGAAAATATTTCAAACTTCTGAAACAGAGGCGATGCAACCCACTGAAACAGAGACAACAGAGGGCACGAAAGAAGAGCCAACGGAGTCAACCGAGGCAGACTCCATGAAAACCACGGAAACTGGGGCAATGGAAGCCACCAACACACCCGGTAATTGCTGTCCCGTGCGCAGCTGGTGTCACCCATCAGGGGGTGGGGTCTTGCCCAGGGGGAGGGACAGTTGCAGGTGGCCCTCCCTGCTGCAGGGCTGGGTTTGGTCCCTGTCCCTCGAAGGAGCGACTGGTCAAGCAGCTGCACTCCCCATGTGCTCCCCTTGTTCAGTGGGACAACCTGTCCAAAAGGCTGGGAACGCGCCTCCAGGCACCAGCACACAGAACATCCTGGCCATATCAAACGTGCACAGGAAACACTAATGTTCCACATTGCTCCTCCAGATGTGGCCAGCAAGACAGCAAGCGTTCCCAAGACCCAGAGGACTTCAGGTGGTTACTGGCCCCCAGACATGCAAATGTACTTGGTGGTAGCCACAGCAGGAGCCATCTATTCCCTGCCCCTTGTTATAATGCTCTCCTGTGTTGTAATCTGGATATGGAGGAAAAGGAAAGAGTGAGTAATTAATTCCCCTCCACCCCCCATAGTTTCCCTCAGTGGCTGCTCAGAGTTGTGAAGCATTGCCAGTTAAGGCTGCTCTGGAGGGCTGAGTTAGTGGTTGGCCAAAGCACTCTGCAGAGGTTTCTGCTCTTGTCAGATGCTTTAATTGGCCCTTCGACTCCTGGGCCGCCTTGTCGGGAGCCCTCTCTGGCTGGAGCCTGTGTTGGCTCAAACTGACCCTGCCTGGACTCGAGCAGCCCTCAGGAGTGGCATCTGTAGTCAAAGCAAGGACAGGACGAGAAAGAGCAGGGAGTGAGGCTGTTCTGGAAGGTGAGATATGCACCAGTGCCTGCTCCTGACCAGGGAGCCTGCCCAGAGGAATCCCCATGCTCAGTGGTGCCTCCAGGGCAGGTGCAGGTGTCCACCTCAGCCAGGGTGTGCTAGAAGTTCTCAACCTGGGTTAGAGTCTTGCCAGCTCTGCACAATCCCTGTGTCACTGTGTCCCTTCTGCACCTGAGGGCTTCAGCAGTGTCCTTCCTCCACAGGTTCCTCTCTGCAGCCTCAGGAGTTTAGCCTGAATCCAGCCCTGCAACCCATTGCTACCTCCCCTGCTGCTCCGTGGCCAGACCAGCGACTGCGGCCCCAGCCGAAAAATAAACAAGTCACTGCCTTTTTACTGGAAAGATGAAGCCTTTACTCTCCTATTTATTCTTTGCGTCAATGTTCTCAAAGGGTACAATCGATCCATAAAACAGGAAAAAAATATTCTCTTGCATTATTTGACACACCAAAGGAAACCCTGAGAGAGCACACGGTAGGTATTTGCTGCCTGGTGAACCCAGTGGCCTTCTGGGATGGAGTGACGACCTCAGTGGACAGTGGAAGAGCTCTGGATGTCATCTGTCTGCACTTGTGTAAGACCACCGACAGCATCCCCACCACTGCCTTCTCCTTACATTGGAGGGATACAGATCTGTTGAATGGACCATTCTGTGGATCAGTAATTGCCTCGATGATTACACTCAGTTTTACCAGTATGGCTCAGAGCTGGTTTGAGCGGGTCAGTAGGCAGACTGGAGGGCCTGGCGCGTGTTGAACATGTGTTCAGCTCCCACACAGCACTGCTGCCCACTGGGCCTGTTCCAGGCAGGAACGAGGTCCCAAGCAATGCTGGCTGCCCTTTCCCCGTGCTGGAAGTCTGGGGGTCGATGCCGAGTGTGCCGTTTTCTTGGGTTCTGCTCCATTTCCCATCTGCAGAACAGGAGCTGGGATGGGATGAGTGTGGCCATTGCTGGTGCTTACAGGGAAGGGCTTTCGTGGTCTCCCAGCAGGTCCAGCATGGCTGTTGTTTGGAGCAGTGACTGTGCACAGCCCAAAAAGCCCAGGCCTTGTTTCTAAACCTTATCAGTGTCTTGGAGAAGGGTCGCCTTCTGAAGATGCCAGCTCGCTGATGGAGAACAGTTCCATCTGATGCATCTGTCGCACATTCTTTCTAAAGATATGGGTGCTGAAGCTCTGTGTTTCCATTTTCAGAAGAGAGCAGTGGCTCACTGCCAACCCCCACGGATGAAACAGAGTCAACAGAGACCCCCACTGCCGAGTCAACAGAGCCCCTGGAAACAGAGGCATCGGATGGCCACCAACATGCCAGGTAATTGCTGTTGGGGTAACGCCTGGTATCAGGACAGCTTGGAGAATGAAGGGATTCAGAGCAGCCCTGCAGACAAGGACGAACATCTGAGGGAACTGGGGTTGTTCAGTGCGGAGAAAAGGAGTCTCAGAGGAGATGCCATCGGTCTCTACAACTACCTGAAAGGAGGTAAGATAGTAAAATTCGTGTTAACAGTTATCATTTGATTGGCAAAATAATTAACACTGTTTCAACCTACTGAAACAGAGGCGGTGAAAACCGCACAAGCAGAGAGAACAGAGGGAACCGATGCAGAGGAGAAGGAGGTGACAAAAGCAGGGGCAACAGAGGCAACGGAAACCAGCAACCCACCCGGTAATTGCTGTCCCGTGGGCAGCTGGTGTCACCCATCAGGGGGTGGGGGCTTGCCCAGGGGGAGGGACAGTTGCAGGTGGCCCTCCCTGCTGCAGGGGTGGGTTTGGTCCCTGTCCCTCGAAGGAGCGACTGGTCAAGCAGCTGCACTCCCCATGTGCTCCCCTTGTTCAGTGGGACAACCTGTCCAAAAGGCTGGGAACGCGCCTCCAGGCACCAGCACACAGAACATCCTGGCCATATCAAACGTGCACAGGAAACACTAATGTTCCACATTGCTCCTCCAGATGTGGCCAGCAAGACAGCAAGCGTTCCCAAGACCCAGAGGACTTCAGGTGGTTACTGGCCCCCAGACATGCAAATGTACTTGGTGGTAGCCACAGCAGGAGCCATCTATTACCTGCCCCTTGTTATAATGCTGTCCTGTGTTGTAATCTGGATATGGAGAAAAAGAAGAGTGAGTATTTAATTCCCCTCCACCCCCCATAGCTTCCCTCAGTGGCTGCTCAGAGTTGTGAAGCATTGCCAGTTAAGGCTGCTCTGGAGTGCTGAGTTAGTGGTTGGCCAAAGCAGTCTGCTGAGCTTTCTGCTCTTGTCAGATGCTTTAATTGGCCCTTCAACTCCTGGGCCGCCTTCTCGGGGGCCCGCTCTGGCCGGGACCTGTTTTGGCTCAAACAGACCCTGCCATTACAAGAGCAGAACTCAGGAGTGGCATCCATAGGCAAAGCAAGGTCAGGATGGGAAACAGCAGTGGCTGAGATTGCCTTGGCAGGCAGGACATGCACCAGTGCCCACTCCTGACCAGTGAGCCTGCCCAGAGTTTTCCCCATGCTCAGTGATGCCACCAGGTGCAGGTGTCCACCTTGGCCAAGGTGTGCTAGCAGTTCTCACCCTGGGGTGGAGAGCCTTGCCAGCTCTGGGCTGTGCTGTGGGGGAGAAACCTGTGTCCCATCTGCACCTGAGGGCTTCAGCAGTGTCATTCCTCCACAGGTTCCTCTCTGCAGATTCACCAGTCTAGCTAGAATCCAGACCTGCAGCCCACCGCTACCTCCTCTGCTGCTACGGGACCAGACGAGCAGCCTGCATCCCCAGCCCAAAACCAAATGAGAGTACTGTAGTGTTAGTGGGAAGAAGAAGCCTTTACTCTTCTATGTATACTTTGGTTTAGGGTCCTTAGAGGGTACAGTTAATCAATAAAACCTGAGAAAATATTGTCCTGCATTGTTTGACATTCAAAAGGAAACCCTGAGAGAGCACAGGGTGAGTGTATCCTGCTCGGTGAACCCAGTGGCCTTCTGGGATGGATCGACTACATCGATGGGCAACAGAAGAGCTATGGAGGTCGTCTGTCTGGACTTGTGTAAGACCACTGACATCGTCCCCCACCACTGCCTTCTGAAAACCGTGCAAACAGAGACAACAGAGGGCACGAAAGCAGGGGCAACAGAGGCAACGGAAACCAGCAACCCGCACAGTAATTGCTATCCCGTTGGCAGCTGGTGTCACCCATCAGGGGGTGGGGGCTTGCCCAGGGGGAGGGACAGTTGCAAGTGGCCCTCCCTGCTGCAAGTGTGGGTTTGGTTCCTGTCCCTCGAAGGAGCGACTGGTCAAGCAGCTGCACTGCCCACATGCTCTCAAAGGCTGGAAATGCGCCTCCAGGCACCAGCACACAGAATATCCTGACCATATCTAACATGCTACAAACTTTCCAGCAGTGCACAGGACAGACTAACATTCCAAATTGCTCCTCCAGATGTGGTTGGCATGACAGGAAGCGTTCCCAAGACCCGGAGCACTGCAAGTGGTCACTGGCCCCCTGACATGGGAATGTACTTGTTGATAGTCTGTGCAGAAGCCATCTATTCCCTGCCACTTGTGGTGATGCTGTCCTGTTTTGGAATCTGGATATGGAGGAAAAGAAAAGATCGAGTAATTAATTCCCCCCACTCTCCATATTGATTCCCTCAGTGGCTGCTCAGGGTTGTGAAGCATTGCCAGTTAGGCTGCTCTGGAGGGCTGAGTCAGTGTTTGGCCAAAGCACTCTGCAGAGCTTTCTGCTCTTGCCAGGCGCTTTAATTGGCCCTTCAGCTCCTGGGCCGCCTTCTCGGGAGCCGGCTCTGGCTGGAGCCTCTGTTGGCTCAAACTGACCCTGCCTGGTCTAGAGCAGCCCTCAGGAGTTGCATCTGTAGGCAAAGCAAGGCCTGGACGATCGTGTCCAAGCTTCTTGAGGTAATCCTGGCTGTGAGCCAGCAGGCTTATAAGCCTTGAGTTCAGAGCTGGTGTGAGCTACAGGGAGTCCTTTCCAGTGGCAGCTCTGCGCGTGGGTCGTGTGTGCCACTGTGGTGCCATTGCAGCACGTGGTGACTCTTTGCACCGTGCTCCTGAGCGGAAGGGAGAGATGAGTGCCGTAGAGCAATCCCATCTTGGAGTTGTGCTCACTGCCACTCCGATCTGAAGAAGTATCTTGAACGGTCTCAGGGGAGCTGTTTGTCCTGTGCAACTTTGCAGCCGTGCCTGTAGACCAAGGTCATCCATACTCCCTGATGGGTTCTGGGACTGTAGTTCAGGAGATCCTGTGGGTTTGTCGTGGCTTTTTCCTCTCTTTGAAAGCTGCCAGCCCAAAGGTCAGCCAGCCGGGCACCTCTCTGTGTGTGCCTTCTCCTGGCGTGATGCCCTTCTGACTGCTGCGATTCAGTTCTGCTGATGCAGAACAGGTGATGGAAGCTTCTCTGGGTGTTTCTTTACAGTTCTGCCCATAGAGAGGACCCTTCTGGCTCCTCAGCTGGGTGATGTGCCATGGCACTGCTGGCATCACAGGGGTTCACTCAGTCTGTCTCTGTGCTGACCTCGCAGGCTAAGCGCTGGATTTTTGTACCTTATTGATGTAGAATTGAACCAAATCCTTTCTCTTAAGGACCTGCAAGAGCAATGCAACAACGGGAAGGAGGAAAAGAGGCCTCGAAGGTCTCTGAAGACCTTGTAGAAATGCTGGAGGGGGTTAAAAGAGGACACAGTGGGTATCTTTCACGGTGCCTTAGCCACGAGTCTCAGCAGCCAGAGGTTTTAGATGTAGGTTTGGACACTCTGTACTCTGTAACTCGTGCCACCAGAAGGGGTCAATGGGAGCCTCGCAAGTGCTGGCGAGCCACAGAGGTGGTGCACAGCCTCTGCTGCTGGTTGTGGCCCAAGCCAAGCGCCAGGGGCAGCTGCTGCCCCAGTTTTACCAGTATGGCTCAGAGCTGGTTTGAGCAGGTCAGTAGGCAGACTGGAGGGCCTGGCAGGTGTTGAACATGTGTTCAGCTCACACACGGCACTGCTGCCCACTGGGCCCATTCCAGGCAGGAACGAGGTCCCAAGCAATGCCGGTTGCCCCTTTCCCGTGCTGGAAGTCCTGGGGGGCGATGCCGAGTGTGCCGTTTTTTTGGGTTGTGCTCCATTTCCCATCTGCAGAACCAGAGCTGGGATGGGATGAGTGTGGCCATTGCTGGTGCTTACAGGGAAGGGCCTGAGGGCGTTGTGGAGGGGCCCTTCTCAGAAGGGCTGTTTCCCTGGCTGCCACTCCTTCCCCTCCTCTTTGAAGGAAGGCTTGTAGCATCACCTTCAGTCTCCCAAAAACGCACCCCGTGCAATGCAAAGCAGAAAGTCACTTGTGGTGTCGTGGTCTCCCAGCAGGTCCAGCGTGGCTGTTGTTTGGAGCACTGACTGTGCACAGCCCAAAAAGCCCAGGCCTTGTTTCTAAACCTTATCAGTGTCTTGGAGAAGGGTCGCCTTCTGAAGATGCCAGCTCCCTGATGGGGAACAGTTCCGTCTGATCCATCTGTCGCACATTCTTTCTAAAGATATGGGTGCTGAAGGTCTGTAGGTGCCGTTTTCAGAAGAGAGCAGTGGCTCACTGCCCGCCCCCAGGGATGAAACAGAGTCAATGGAGACCCCCAGTGCCAAGTCAACAGAGCCCCTGGAAACGGAGGCATCGGAGGCCACCAACATGCCAGGTAATTGCTGTCGGGGTAACTCCTGGAGAATGAAGGGATTCAGAGCAGCCCTGCAGACAAGGAGGAACGTCTGAGGGAACTGGGGTTGTTCAGTGGGGAGAAAAGGAGTCTCAGAGGAGATGCCATCGGTCTCCACAACTACCCGAAAGGAGGTAAGCGACGGTGTCACAGAGAGGAAGTTACAGAACTTTGGTTTATTAGCAATTTAGAATTCATTAAGGTAAGATAGCAAAATTCCTAAAAGACTTAGTTATCATTAGATTGGTAAAATAATTAAAACTGTTTCAACCTACTGAAACAGAGGCGATGAAAACCACCCGAACAGAGAGAACAGAGGGCACGGATGCAGAGGAGAAGGAGGTGACGAAAGCAGGGGCAACAGAGGCAACGGAAACCAGCAACCCGCACGGTAATTGCTGTCCCGTGGGCAGCTGGTGTCACCCATCAGGGGGTGGGGGCTTGCCCAGGGGGAGGGACAGATGCAGGTGGCCCTCCCTGCTACAGGGCTGGGTTTGGTCCCTGTCCCTCAAAGGAGCGACTGGTCAAGCAGCTGCACTCCCCATGTGCTCCCCTTGTTCAGTGGGACAACCTGTCCCAAAGGCTGGGAACGCGCCTCCAGGCACCAGCACACAGAACATCCTGGCCATATCAAACGTGCACAGGACAGACTAATGTTCCGCATTGCTCCTCCAGATGTGGCCAGCAGGACAGCAAGCGTTCCCAAGACCCGGAGCACTGCAAGTGGTCACTGGCCCCCTGACATGGGAAGGCTCTTGGTGATAGCCACAGCAGGAGCCATCTATTCCCTGCCACTTGTGATGATACTGTCCTGGTTTGGAATCTGGATATGGAGGAAAAGAAAAGAGTGAGTAATTAATTCCCTCCACTCCCCATATTGATTCCCTCAGTGGCTGCTCAGGGTCGTGAAGCATTGCTAGTTGGGCTGCTCTGGAGGGCTGAGTTAGTGTTTGGCCAAAGCACTCTGCAGAGGTTTCTGCTCCTGTCAGATGCTTTAATTGGCCCTTCGACTCCTGGGCCGCCTTGTCGGGAGCCCGCTCTGGCTGGAGCCTCTGTTGGCTCATACTGACCCTGCCTGGACTCGAGCAGCCCGCAGGAGTGGCATCTGTAGTCAAAGCAAGGACAGGACGAGAAAGAGCAGGGAGTGAGGCTGTTCTGGAAGGTGAGATGTGCACCAGTGCCTGCTCCTGAGTGGTCTGCGTGGCTAGCGGGGTGGGAAGAAATCCCACCACCACAAGTGGTCTCTTCTCTCGAGTAACAAGTGATGGGATGAGAGGAAACAGCCTCAGGTTGTGCCAGGGGAGGTTTAGACAGGATGTTAGGAACCATTACTTCACTGAAATGGGTTGCCAAGCACTAGAAAAGGCTGCCCAAGAAGTGGTGGAGTCACCATCCCTGGAGGGATTTAAAAGACTTGCAGAGTCTTAGGGCGCTTAGGGACATGGTTTAGTGGTGGACGTGGCACTGTTGAGTTAACGGTTGGACTCGTGATCTTGAAAGTCTTTTCCAACCTAAAGCAGTCTGTGATTCCATCCTCGATGGCCTTAGCTTATTCCTTTGTTCTCCAGGTTCTAGTCATTCTTTACTTGGAGGACCACACCATTAAGGGCCTATTAATAAACGAGGACCTTTATTTTGCCTGCGCTACATTTGCTTGTCAGGCTTGTGTCCGTGGAGGGGACAGGAGGGGATCTTGCTCTGATCTTCAGGCCAAAATCACTCTGCAGCTTGATGAGCTGCTTGGGTAACAGCACCCAAGGGGGTCAGAAATCCCTCAGGTGTGGTTTGCTGTTGTTCTGGGGACTCTGAGCTCCTCGCTGCCCCTGTGACAGTGCCCGGAAAACGAGGCAGAGCTGTAGGCTCAGTCCTGCGTGGGACTGTGTCCCAGCCCTTGGACGGAGCTTCCTGATGGGTGCTGCGAGAGACCTTCCCACACAGCCACGGCCCAGCTGAGTTGTCACAGGGCCCAGCTGTGATATCACAGAGCCCTGCTGGCTCTAAGCTCTGACCGCTGAGCCCTCGGCCCAGACTGCAGCAGCAGTGACATGGTGCAAGTGCAGCAGACCATGGGTCCCATGCACCACTTCCTCCTTCTCCTCATCCTGCTGGCCACGCAGGCCAGAGTTGCCTGGCTTGCTCCGTTGCGAGCGTGGAGAGCAGGTAAAGGGCTCTCGTCCCCGAAAAGCGTGGATGATAGGTTTTCCTCCAGTGCTTTAGCGAGGTTTTCCTCTGTGTGCATGAGACCTCCCTGGTAAGACAGGCCTGAGGGACCGTGTGTTGGTCCATCTGCTCCTCAGGGAGTGCTGCACGTGGCTTGGAAAGAGCATTTGGAGAGCTATAAGGGGCCAGCCAAGAGGTCACCAGGCCCCTCTGTAGCTTTGGCTCCTGTGGTGTTACCTGACCCCCTTCCCGGGCCTTTAGTTCAGCAAAGGAGATGTGGATCCCAACATGCAATGGAAATGGTTCTCATCTGTGCTTGCTTCTAGGTGAGGTTTATCAGGCTTCTTTGCTGGATGTTGATTCAGAGCCCTTGGAGCAGCCTGGAGGTGAGTTCCCTGGAGGAATAAACACTGACAGGGTGGCGAGGGCTTATTCATCTGCAGTTTCCCTTAAGATTCTCTCATGGCTTCCAAGCTTCCAAGTTTCTTGGAGTAACGCTGTCCTTGAGCCAGCGGGTTTATTGGGCTTGAGTTCAGAGCTGGTGTGAGCTGCAGGGAGTCCTTTCCAGTAGCAGCTCTGCGCGTGGGTCGTCTGCGCCACTGTGGTGCCATTGCAGCACGTGGTGACTCTTTGCACCGTGCTCCTGAGCGGAAGGGAGAGAATGAGAAGGGTTGCCTCCTGAAGATGCCATCACCCTGATGGGGAACAGTTCCATCTGATCCAACTGTCCCACATTCTTTCTGCAGATACGGATGCTGAAGGTCTGTGGGAGGTAATTTCAGAAGAGAGCAGTGGGTCACTGCCAAACCCCACGGATGAAACGGAAGCAACGGAGACCCCCGATGCCGATTCAATGAAGCCCCCAGGAGCAGAGTCAAAGGAGCCCCCAGAAAGTGAGTCAACGCAGACCCTGGAAATAGAGGCATCGGGCGCCACCAACATGCCAGGTAATTGTTGTGGGGATAACCCCTGGTATCAGTACAGCCTGGGGAACGAAGGGATTCAGAACGGCCCTGTAGAGAAGCACGAGCGGCTGAGGGAACTGGGGTTGTTCAGTGGGGAGAAAAGGAGGCTCAGAGGAGATGCCATCGCTCTCTGAAACTACCTGAAAGGAGGTGAGCGATGGTGTCACAGAGAGGAATTTACAAAACTTTAATTTATTAGCAATTTAGAATTTATTATGGTAAGACTGCAGAATTCCTGTTAACACTTAGTTATCAACTGATTAGCAAAATAATTGAAAATATTTCAAACTTCTGAAACAGAGGCGATGCAACCCACTGAAACAGAGACAACAGAGGGCACGAAAGCAGAGCCAACGGAGTCAACCGAGGCAGAGTCCATGAAAACCACGGAAACTGGGGCAATGGAAGCCACCAACACGCCCGGTAATTGCTGTCCCGTGGGCAGCTGGTGTCACCCATCAGGGGGTGGGGTCTTGCCCAGGGGGAGGGACAGTTGCAGGTGGCCCTCCCTGCTGCAGGGCTGGGTTTGGTCCCTGTCCCTCGAAGGAGCGACTGGTCAAGCAGCTGCACTCCCCATGTGCTCCCCTTGTTCAGTGGGACAACCTGTCCCAAAGGCTGGGAACGCACCTCCAGGCACCAGCATAGAGAGCATCCTGACCATATCAAACGTGCACAGGACAGACTAATGTTCCACATTGCTCCTCCAGATGTGGTTGGCATGACAGCAAGCGTTCCCAAGACCCGGAACACTGCAAGTGGTCACTGGCCCCCTGACATGAAAATCATCTTGGCGATAGCTGCAGCAGGAGCCATCTATTCCCTGCCCTTTGTTATAATGCTCTCCTATGTTGTAATCTGGATATGGAGAAAAAGAAAAGAGTGAGTATTTAATTCCCCTCCACCCCCCATAGCTTCCCTCAGTGGCTGCTCAGAGTTGTGAAGCATTGCCAGTTAAGGCTGCTCTGGAGTGCTGAGTTAGTGGTTGGCCAAAGCAGTCTGCTGAGCTTTCTGCTCTTGTCAGATGCTTTAATTGGCCCTTCAACTCCTGGGCCGCCTTCTCGGGGGCCCGCTCTGGCTGGGACCTGTTTTGGCTCAAACAGACCCTGCCCTTACAAGAGCAGAACTCAGGAGTGGCATCCATAGGCAAAGCAAGGTCAGGATGGGAAACAGCAGTGGCTGAGATTGCCTTGGCAGGCAGGACATGCACCAGTGCCCACTCCTGACCAGTGAGCCTGCCCAGAGTTATCCCCATGCTCAGTGATGCCACCAGGTGCAGGTGTCCACCTTGGCCAAGGTGTGCTAGCAGTTCTCAGCCTGGGGTGGAGAGCCTTGCCAGCTCTGGGCTGTGCTGTGGGGGAGAAACCTGTGTCCCATCTGCACCTGAGGGCTTCAGCAGTGTCATTCCTCCACAGGTTCCTCTCTGCAGATTCACCAGTCTAGCTGGAATCCAGACCTGCAGCCCACCGCTACCTCCTCTGCTGCTACGGGACCAGACGAGCAGCCTGCATCCCCAGCCCAAAACCAGATGAGAGTACTGTAGTGTTAGTGGGAAGAAGAAGCCTTTACTCTTCTATGTATACTTTGGTTTAGGGTCCTTAGAGGGTACAGTTAATCAATAAAACCTGAGAAAATATTGTCCTGCATTATTTGACATTCAAAAGGAAACCCTGAGAGAGCACAGGGTGAGTGTATCCTGCTTGGTGAACCCAGTGGCCTTCTGGGATGGATCGACTACATCAATGGGCAACAGAAGAGCTATGGAGGTCGTCTGTCTGGACTTGTGTAAGACCACTGACATCGTCCCCCACCACTGCCTTCTGAAAACCGTGCAAACAGAGACAACAGAGGGCACGAAAGCAGGGGCAACTGAGGCAACGGAAACCAGCAACCCGCACGGTAATTGCTGTCCCGTGGGCAGCTGGTGTCACCCATCAGGGGGTGGGGGCTTGCCCAGGGGGAGGGACAATTGCAAGTGGCCCTCCCTGCTGCAAGTGTGGGTTTGTACCCTGTCCCTCGAAGGAGCGACTGGTCAAGCAGCTGCACTGCCCACGTGCTCTCAAAGGCTGGAAATGCGCCTCCAGGCACCAGCACACAGAACATCCTGACCATATCTAACATGCTACAAACTTTCCAGCAGTGCACAGGACAGACTAACATTCCAAATTGCTCCTCCAGATGTGGTTGGCATGACAGCAAGCGTTCCCAAGACCCGGAGCACTGCAAGTGGTCACTGGCCCCCTGACATGGGAATGCACTTGTTGATAGTCTGTGCAGAAGCCATCTATTCCCTGCCACTTGTGGTGATACTGTCCTGTTTTGGAATCTGGATATGGAGGAAAAGAAAAGAGCGAGTAATTAATTCCCCCCACTCTCCATATTGATTCCCTCAGTGGCTGCTCAGGGTTGTGAAGCATTGCCAGTTAGGCTGCTCTGGAGGGCTGAGTCAGTGTTTGGCCAAAGCACTCTGCAGAGCTTTCTGCTCTTGTCAGGCGCTTTAATTGGCCCTTCAGCTCCTGGGCCGCCTTCTCGGGAGCCGGCTCTGGCTGAAGCCTCTGTTGGCTCAAACTGACCCTGCCTGGTCTCAAGCAGCCCTCAGGAGTTGCATCCGTAGGCAAAGCAAGGCCTGGACGATCGTGTCCAAGCTTCTGGAGGTAATCCTGGCTGTGAGCCAGCAGGCTTATAAGCCTTGAGTTCAGAGCTGGTGTGAGCTACAGGGAGTCCTTTCCAGTGGCAGCTCTGCGCGTGGGTCGTCTGCGCCACTGTGGTGCCATTGCAGCACGTGGTGACTCTTTGCACCGTGCTCCTGAGCGGAAGGGAGAGATGAGTGCCGTAGAGCAATCCCATCTTGGAGTTGTGCTCACTGCCACTCCGATCTGAAGAAGTATCTTGAAAGGTCTCAGGGGAGATGATTGTCCTGTGCAACTTTGCAGCCGTGCCTGTAGACCAAGGTTATCCATACTCCCTGATGGGTTCTGGGACTGTAGTTCAGGAGATCCTGTGGGTTTGTCGTGGCTTTTTCCTCTCTTTGAAAGCTGCCAGCCCAAAGGTCAGCCAGCCGGGCACCTCTCTGTGTGTGCCTTCTCCTGGCGTGATGCCCTTACGGATTCTGCGATTCGGTTCTGCTGATGCAGAACAGGTGATGGAAGCTTCTCTGGGTGTTTCTTTACAGTTCTGCCCATAGAGAGGACCCTTCTGGCTCCTCAGCTGGGTGATGTGCCATGGCACTGCTGGCATCACAGGGGTTCACTCAGTCTGTCTCTGCGCTGACCTCGCAGGCTAAGCGCTGGATTTTTGTACCTTATTGATGTAGAATTGAACCAAATCTTTTCTCTTAAGGACCTGCAAGAGCAATGCAACAACGGGAAGGAGGAAAAGAGGCCTCGAAGGTCTCTGAAGACCTTGTAGAAATACTGGAGGGGGTTAAAAGAGGACACAGTGGGTACCTTTCACGGTGCCTTAGCCACGAGTCTCAGCAGCCAGAGGTTTTAGATGTAGGTTTGGACACTCTGTACTCTGTAACTCGTGCCACCAGAAGGGGTCAATGGGAGCCTCGCAAGTGCTGGCGAACCACAGAGGTGGTGCACAGCCTCTGCTGCTGGTTGTGGCCCAAGCCAAGCGCCAGGGGCAGCTGCTGCCCCAGTTTTACCAGTATGGCTCAGAGCTGGTTTGAGCAGGTCAGTAGGCAGACTGGAGGGCCTGGCAGGTGTTGAACATGTGTTCAGCTCACACACAGCACTGCTGCCCACTGGGCCCATTCCAGGCAGGAACGAGGTCCCAAGCAATGCCGGTTGCCCCTTTCCCGTGCTGGAAGTCCTGGGGGGCGATGCTGAGTGTGCCGTTTTTTTGGGTTGTGCTCCATTTCCCATCTGCAGAACCAGAGCTGGGATGGGATGAGTGTGGCCATTGCTGGTGCTTACAGGGAAGGGCCTGAGGGCGTTGTGGAGGGGCCCTTCTCAGAAGGGCTGTTTCCCTGGCTGCCACTCCTTCCCCTCCTCTTTGAAGGAAGGCTTGTAGCATCACCTTCAGTCTCCCAAAAACGCACCCCGTGCAATGTAAAGCAGAAAGTCACTTGTGGTGTCGTGGTCTCCCAGCAGGTCCAGCGTGGCTGTTGTTTGGAGCAGTGACTGTGCACAGCCCAAAAAGCCCAGGCCTTGTTTCTAAACCTTATCAGTGTCTTGGAGAAGGGTCGCCTTCTGAAGATGCCAGCTCCCTGATGGGGAACAGTTCCGTCTGATCCATCTGTCGCACATTCTTTCTAAAGATATGGGTGCTGAAGGTCTGTAGGTGCCGTTTTCAGAAGAGAGCAGTGGCTCACTGCCCGCCCCCAGGGATGAAACAGAGTCAATGGAGACCCCCAGTGCCGAGTCAACAGAGCCCCTGGAAACGGAGGCATCGGAGGCCACCAACATGCCAGGTAATTGCTGTCGGGGTAACTCCTGGAGAATGAAGGGATTCAGAGCAGCCCTGCAGACAAGGAGGAACATCTGAGGGAACTGGGGTTGTTCAGTGGGGAGAAAAGGAGTCTCAGAGGAGATGCCATCGGTCTCCACAAGTACCTGAAAGGAGGTAAGCGACGGTGTCACAGAGAGGAAGTTACAGAACTTTGGTTTATTAGCAATTTAGAATTCATTAAGGTAAGATAGCAAAATTCCTAAAAGACTTAGTTATCATTAGATTGGTAAAATAATTAAAACTGTTTCAACCTACTGAAACAGAGGCGATGAAAACCACCCGAACAGAGAGAACAGAGGGCACGGATGCAGAGGAGAAGGAGGTGACGAAAGCAGGGGCAACAGAGGCAACGGAAACCAGCAACCCGCACGGTAATTGCTGTCCCGTGGGCAGCTGGTGTCACCCATCAGGGGGTGGGGGCTTGCCCAGGGGGAGGGACAGTTGCAGGTGGCCCTCCCTGCTACAGGGCTGGGTTTGGTCCCTGTCCCTCAAGCAGCTGCACTCCCCATGTGCTCCCCTTGTTCAGTGGGACAACCTGTCCCAAAGGCTGGGAACGCGCCTCCAGGCACCAGCACACAGAACATCCTGACCATATCAAACGTGCACAGGACAGACTGATGTTCCGCATTGATCCTCCAGATGTGGCCAGCAAGACAGCAAGCGTTCCCAAGACCGTGAGGACTTTAGGTGGTTACTGGCCCCCAGATATGCAAATGACCTTGGTGATAGCCACAGCAGGAGCCATCTATTCCATGCCCCTTGTGATAATGCTGTCCTGTGTTGTAATCCGGATATGGAGGCAAAGAAAAGAGTAAGGAAGGAATCCCTATGCTCAGTGGTGCCACCAGTTGCAGGACAAGCTGGAGCGGTGGGCCCCTGTGAACTTGATGAGGCTCAACAAAGCCAAGTGCAAGGTCCTGCACCTGGGTCGGGGTAACTCCTGGTATCAACACAGGCTGGGGAATGAAGGGATTCAGAGCAGCCCTGCAGACAAGGACGAGCGTCTGAGGGGGGACGGCCCCTGAGGCAGGAACAGCCCCTGTGGGGGGAAAGGCGGCTTAGTGGGAAAAGCCGGTTGGGCGGGGAACAGTCCCTGAGGGAGGAAAACGTATCTGAGGGGGGAAAAGGCGGTTGAGCCAGGAAAGCCGGCTGAGGAGAGAACGGCGGCTGAGAGGGGAAAAGGCAGGTGAGGGGAGAAAAGGCCTCTGAGGGGGAAAAAGGCACGGCCTCTGAGGGGGGAAAAGGCACGGCCTCTGAGAGGGGAAAAGGCACGGCCTCTGAGGGGGAAAATGGTGGTTGAGGCAGGAAAGGCTGCTGAGGAGGGAACGGCCCCTGAGGGGGGAGAGGCGGCTGAGGTGGGAAAAGACGGCTGAGGGGGGAAAAGGAACGGCCTCTGAGGGGGGAAAAGGCACGGCCTCTGAGGGGGAAAATGGTGGTTGAGGCAGGAAAGGCTGCTGAGGAGGGAACGGCCCCTGAGGGGGGAGAGGCGGCTGAGGGGGAAAAAGGAGCGGCCTCTGAGGGGGATAATGGTGGTTGAGGCAGGAACGGCCCCTGAGCGGGGGGTAATAGGCGTCTGAGGGGCGAACGGTCCCTGAGGGGAGGAGGCGAGAGGTGGCTGCTCCCGGGCCGCGGCGGAGGCTGTGGGGGAGCAGCCGTGTGAGGGAGGATGATCAATGAAGTGCCTCCCGCAGAGCTGTTGAAGCGCTGGCAGCAATTGCCGGTTGGGCCGGGAACAGTCCCTGAGGGGGGAAAAGGCACGGCGGCTGAGGGGGGAAAGGCACGGCGGCTGAGGGGGGAAAGGCACGGCGGCTGAGGCGGATAACGGTGGTTGAGGCAGGAAAGACTGCTGAGGACGGAACGGCCGGTGGGGGGGGGGGGGGTAGGCGGCTATGGGCGGGAACGGCCCCTGAGGGGGAAAATGGTGGTTGAGGCGGGAACGGCCCCTGAGCGGGGGTGTGTGTGTGTGTGTGTGTGTGTGTAAAAGGTGTCTGGATAAACACATAGTGCAATGGGTGCAGAGTTGGCTGATGGACTGGGCTCCAAGAGTCATAGTGAATGGAGTTACATCAGGCTGGTGTCCAGACACTAGCGGGGTCCCACAGAGATCCATCCTGGGGCCAGTGCTCTTCAATATTTTCGTAAATGACCTGGATGAAGGACTTGCAGGTTGATTGACAAAGTTTGCCAATGACCCAAAACTGAAGGGAGCTCTTGACCCTCTTGGGAGCCAAGAGGCCCTGCGGGGGGTTCTTGACAGATTGGAGAGCTGGGCAATCCCCAGCTGCATGAAAGGGCAAATGTGGGGTTCTGCACGTGGGACACAGCAACCCTGCATACACGTACAGTCTGGGGTCTGAGATGCTGGAGAGCAGCCCTGCTCAGGGGGACCTGGGGGTTCTGATTGACGACAAGTTGAATATGAGCCAACAGTGTGCCCTGGCAGACAAGAGAGCCAAGTGTGTCCTGGGGTGTATCAAGCACGGCATCGCCAGCCGGTTGAGGGAGGGCCTTGTCCCACTCTACTCTGCACTGGTGCGGCCCCACCTTGAGCACTGGGTGCAGTTTGGGGTGGCACAGTATAAAAAAGACCTAAAACTACTGGTGAGTGTCCAGCAGAGGCCACAAGGTGGGTGAGGGGTCTGGAGGGGAAGTCCTATGTGGAGCAGCTGAAGTCACTTGGTCTGTTCATCCTGGAGAAGAGGAGACTGAGAGGGGATCTCGTAGCTGTTTACTGCCTTCCCACAAGAGAGGGAGCTGAAACAGGTGCTGATCTCCTCTCTTTTGCGACCTATGATAGGAGTAGAGGTACTGGCAGGAAGATCTGCCAGGGGAGGTTTAGATTGGGTATTAGGAAGAGGTTCTTCACCCAGCGGGTGATGGAGCAGCTCCCCAGGGAAGCAGTCATGGCACGTACTCTGCCGGCATGAGCAGCCCTCAGGAGTGGCATCCATAGGCAAAAGAAAGTCTGGACGATGGCTTCCAAACTTCATGGGATAATGCTGTCCTTGAGCCAGCAGGCTTATTGAGCTTGAGTTTGGTCCATGTCCCTCGAGGGAGCGACTGCGCTCCCTATGTGCTCCCCTTGTTTAGTGGGACAGCGTGTCCCAAAGACTGGGAGCGCGCCTCCAGGCAGCAGCACAGAGAACATCCCGGCCATATCAGACGTGCTGCAAACTTTCCAGTGGTGCACAGGACAGAAGGATGTTCCAAATTTCTCCTCCAGATGTTATCAGCCAGACAGCAAGTGTTCCCAAGACCCAGAGCACTTCAGGTGGTTGCTGACCCCCAGCCATGCAAATGATCCACTGGATCCAACAACAGCCCACATAAGGGAGAGAAGGTGTTTTTACAGGTGCATCAGAAAGGTGGTGCAAAGCAGCACAGCGTGGTCTGCGTGGCGAGCGGGGTGGGAAGAAATCCCACCACCACAAGTGGTCTCTTCTCTCGAGTAACAAGTGATGGGATGAGAGGAAACAGCCTCAGGTTGTGCCGGGGGAGGTTTAGACAGGATGTTGGGAACCATTACTTCACTGAAAAGGGTTGCCAAGCACTAGAAAAGGCTGCCCAAGAAGTGGTGGAGTCACCATCCCTGGAGGGATTTAAAAGACTTGCAGAGTCTTAGGGCGCTTAGGGACATGGTTTAGTGGTGGACGTGGCACTGTTGAGTTAACGGTTGGACTCGTGATCTTGAAAGTCTTTTCCAACCTAAAGGAGTCTGTGATTCCATCCTCGATGGCCTTAGCTCATTCCTTTGTTCTCCAGGTTCTAGTCATTCTTTACTTGGAGGACCACACCATTAAGGGCCTATTAATAAATGAGGACCTTTATTTTGCCTGCGCTACATTTGCTTGTCAGGCTTGTGTCCTTGGAGGGGACGGGAGGAGATCTTGCCCTGGTCTCCAGACTGTAATCACCCTTCAGCCTCATGAGCTGTTGCTAACAGCACCCGAGGAGATCAGAAATCCCTTGGCTGTGGTTTCCTGTTGTTCTGGGCGATTCCTCGCTGCCCTGTGACAGTGCCCAGAGAACGGGGCAGAGCTCTGGGCTCAGTCCTGCCCTTGGACAGAGCTTCCTGATGGGCGCCCTGAGAGACCTCCCCACGCAGCCACGACCCAGCTGTGCTGTCACAGAGCCCTGCTGGCTCCAAGTTCTGACCACTCAGTCCCCGGCCCGGAGTGCAGCAGCAGTGACAAAGTGCAAACCCAGCAGACCGTGGGTCCCACACGCCACCTCCTTCTCCTTGTTCTGCTGGCCTTGCAGGCCAGAGTTGCCTGCATTGCTCCACAAAGAGCAGGTAAGAGGGCTCTGCTCCCCAAGAAGCGTGGATGATGTCTATTCCTTCAGTGCTTTAGCGAGGATTTCCTCTGTGTGCGTGATAAGACAGCCCCGAGGGACCGTCTGTTGGTCCATCTGCTCCCCAGGGAGTGCTGCACGTGGCCTGGAAAGAGCATTTGGAGAGCTATAAGGGGCCAGCCAAGAGGTCACCAGGCCCCTCTGCAGCTTTGGCTCCCACGTTGTTACCTGACCCCCTTCCCGGGCCTGTAGTTCACCACAGGAGAAGCGGATCCCAACATGGAAATGGTTCTCATCTGTGCTTGCTTCTAGGTGAAGTTTATTGGGCTGGTTTGCCAGCTATTGAGTTAGAGCCGTTGGAGCAGCCTGGAGGTGACTTCTTGAGGGGCCTTTCTCTGGAGGAATAAACGCTGACAGGGTGGTGAGGGCTTATTCATCTGCAGTTTTCCTTAAGATTCTGTCGTGGCAGATGGCTTCCAAGCTTCTTGGGGTAGTCCTGTCCTCGAGCCTGAGGGCAGCCCCACACACAAGTCAGGAGGAAGAAGGAGCCTATCCCTTTTAATCATTGCATGTGAAATGCAAGGTGCTCCTTCTGTGGCCAATGTGCAGACATGGAGAAGAGCAGAGAGGGAAGTGTCAGGCTCAGTGATGTGCCCTGGAGCACTTTACCTTCCAAAGCTGTCTCTGCTGGCCCCTTGGAGCAGGAGCTGCTCCCAATGCCAGCTGCCAAGCCTGCGAGCTTATTGGACTTGAGTTCAGAGCTGGTGTGAGCTACAGGGAGTCCTTTCCACTGGCAGCTCTGCGTGTGGGTCGTGTGTGCCACTGTGGTGCCATTGCAGCACGTGGTGACTCTTTGCACCGTGCTCCTGAGCGGAAGGGAGAGATGAGTGCCGTAGAGCAATCCCATCCTGGAGTTGTGCTCACTGCCACTCCGATCTGAAGAAGTATCTTGAACGGTCTCAGGGGAGCTGTTTGTCCTGTGCAACTTTGCAGCCGTGCCTGTAGACCAAGGTCATCCATACTCCCTGATGGGTTCTGGGACTGTAGTTCAGGAGATCCTGTGGGTTTGTCGTGGCTTTTTCCTCTCTTTGAAAGCTGCCAGCCCAAAGGTCAGCCAGCCGGGCACCTCTCTGTGTGTGCCTTCTCCTGGCGTGATGCCCTTACGGATTCTGCGATTCGGTTCTGCTGATGCAGAACAGGTGATGGAAGCTTCTCTGGGTGTTTCTTTACAGTTCTGCCCATAGAGAGGACCCTTCTGGCTCCTCAGCTGGGTGATGTGCCATGGCACTGCTGGCATCACAGGGGTTCACTCAGTCTGTCTCTGCGCTGACCTCGCAGGCTAAGCGCTGGATTTTTGTACCTTATTGATGTAGAATTGAACCAAATCCTTTCTCTTAAGGACCTGCAAGAGCAATGCAACAACGGGAAGGAGGAAAAGAGGCCTCGAAGGTCTCTGAAGACCTTGTAGAAATGCTGGAGGGGGTTAAAAGAGGACACAGTGGGTATCTTTCATGGTGCCTTAGCCACGAGTCTCAGCAGCCAGAGGTTTTAGATGTAGGTTTGGACACTCTGTACTCTGTAACTCGTGCCACCAGAAGGGGTCAATGGGAGCCTCGCAAGTGCTGGCGAGCCACAGAGGTGGTGCACAGCCTCTGCTGCTGGTTGTGGCCCAAGCCAAGCGCCAGGGGCAGCTGCTGCCCCAGTTTTACCAGTATGGCTCAGAGCTGGTTTGAGCAGGTCAGTAGGCAGACTGGAGGGCCTGGCAGGTGTTGAACATGTGTTCAGCTCACACACAGCACTGCTGCCCACTGGGCCCATTCCAGGCAGGAACAAGGTCCCAAGCAATGCCGGTTGCCCCTTTCCCGTGCTGGAAGTCCTGGGGGGCGATGCTGAGTGTGCCGTTTTTTTGGGTTGTGCTCCATTTCCCATCTGCAGAACCAGAGCTGGGATGGGATGAGTGTGGCCATTGCTGGTGCTTACAGGGAAGGGCCTGAGGGCGTTGTGGAGGGGCCCTTCTCAGAAGGGCTGTTTCCCTGGCTGCCACTCCTTCCCCTCCTCTTTGAAGGAAGGCTTGTAGCATCACCTTCAGTCTCCCAAAAACGCACCCCGTGCAATGCAAAGCAGAAAGTCACTTGTGGTGTCGTGGTCTCCCAGCAGGTCCAGCGTGGCTGTTGTTTGGAGCAGTGACTGTGCACAGCCCAAAAAGCCCAGGCCTTGTTTCTAAACCTTATCAGTGTCTTGGAGAAGGGTCGCCTTCTGAAGATGCCAGCTCCCTGATGGGGAACAGTTCCGTCTGATCCATCTGTCGCACATTCTTTCTAAAGATATGGGTGCTGAAGGTCTGTAGGTGCCGTTTTCAGAAGAGAGCAGTGGCTCACTGCCCGCCCCCAGGGATGAAACAGAGTCAATGGAGACCCCCAGTGCTGAGTCAACAGAGCCCCTGGAAACGGAGGCATCGGAGGCCACCAACATGCCAGGTAATTGCTGTCGGGGTAACTCCTGGAGAATGAAGGGATTCAGAGCAGCCCTGCAGACAAGGAGGAACGTCTGAGGGAACTGGGGTTGTTCAGTGGGGAGAAAAGGAGTCTCAGAGGAGATGCCATCGGTCTCCACAACTACCCGAAAGGAGGTAAGCGACGGTGTCACAGAGAGGAAGTTACAGAACTTTGGTTTATTAGCAATTTAGAATTCATTAAGGTAAGATAGCAAAATTCCTAAAAGACTTAGTTATCATTAGATTGGTAAAATAATTAAAACTGTTTCAACCTACTGAAACAGAGGCGATGAAAACCACCCGAACAGAGAGAACAGAGGGCACGGATGCAGAGGAGAAGGAGGTGACGAAAGCAGGGGCAACAGAGGCAACGGAAACCAGCAACCCGCACGGTAATTGCTGTCCCGTGGGCAGCTGGTGTCACCCATCAGGGGGTGGGGGCTTGCCCAGGGGGAGGGACAGTTGCAGGTGGCCCTCCCTGCTACAGGGCTGGGTTTGGTCCCTGTCCCTCAAAGGAGCGACTGGTCAAGCAGCTGCACTCCCCATGTGCTCCCCTTGTTCAGTGGGACAACCTGTCCCAAAGGCTGGGAACGCGCCTCCAGGCACCAGCACACAGAACATCCTGGCCATATCAAACGTGCACAGGACAGACTAATGTTCCGCATTGCTCCTCCAGATGTGGCCAGCAGGACAGCAAGCGTTCCCAAGACCCGGAGCACTGCAAGTGGTCACTGGCCCCCTGACATGGGAAGGCTCTTGGTGATAGCCACAGCAGGAGCCATCTATTCCCTGCCACTTGTGATGATACTGTCCTGTTTTGGAATCTGGATATGGAGGAAAAGAAAAGAGTGAGTAATTAATTCCCTCCACTCCCCATATTGATTCCCTCAGTGGCTGCTCAGGGTCGTGAAGCATTGCTAGTTGGGCTGCTCTGGAGGGCTGAGTTAGTGTTTGGCCAAAGCACTCTGCAGAGGTTTCTGCTCCTGTCAGATGCTTTAATTGGCCCTTCGACTCCTGGGCCGCCTTGTCGGGAGCCCGCTCTGGCTGGAGCCTCTGTTGGCTCATACTGACCCTGCCTGGACTCGAGCAGCCCGCAGGAGTGGCATCTGTAGTCAAAGAAAGGACAGGACGAGAAAGAGCAGGGAGTGAGGCTGTTCTGGAAGGTGAGATGTGCACCAGTGCCTGCTCCTGAGTGGTCTGCGTGGCTAGCGGGGTGGGAAGAAATCCCACCACCACAAGTGGTCTCTTCTCTCGAGTAACAAGTGATGGGATGAGAGGAAACAGCCTCAGGTTGTGCCAGGGGAGGTTTAGACAGGATGTTAGGAACCATTACTTCACTGAAATGGGTTGCCAAGCACTAGAAAAGGCTGCCCAAGAAGTGGTGGAGTCACCATCCCTGGAGGGATTTAAAAGACTTGCAGAGTCTTAGGGCGCTTAGGGACATGGTTTAGTGGTGGACGTGGCACTGTTGAGTTAACGGTTGGACTCGTGATCTTGAAAGTCTTTTCCAACCTAAAGGAGTCTGTGATTCCATCCTCGATGGCCTTAGCTTATTCCTTTGTTCTCCAGGTTCTAGTCATTCTTTACTTGGAGGACCACACCATTAAGGGCCTATTAATAAACGAGGACCTTTATTTTGCCTGTGCTACATTTGCTTGTCAGGCTTGTGTCCGTGGAGGGGACAGGAGGGGATCTTGCTCTGATCTTCAGGCCAAAATCACTCTGCAGCTTGATGAGCTGCTTGGGTAACAGCACCCAAGGGGGTCAGAAATCCCTCAGGTGTGGTTTGCTGTTGTTCTGGGGACTCTGAGCTCCTCGCTGCCCCTGTGACAGTGCCCGGAAAACGAGGCAGAGCTGTAGGCTCAGTCCTGCGTGGGACTGTGTCCCAGCCCTTGGACGGAGCTTCCTGATGGGTGCTGCGAGAGACCTTCCCACACAGCCACGGCCCAGCTGAGTTGTCACAGGGCCCAGCTGTGATATCACAAAGCCCTGCTGGCTCTAAGCTCTGACCGCTGAGCCCTCGGCCCAGACTGCAGCAGCAGTGACATGGTGCAAGTGCAGCAGACCATGGGTCCCATGCACCACTTCCTCCTTCTCCTCATCCTGCTGGCCACGCAGGCCAGAGTTGCCTGGCTTGCTCCGTTGCGAGCGTGGAGAGCAGGTAAAGGGCTCTCGTCCCCGAAAAGCGTGGATGATAGGTTTTCCTCCAGTGCTTTAGCGAGGTTTTCCTCTGTGTGCATGAGACCTCCCTGGTAAGACAGGCCTGAGGGACCGTGTGTTGGTCCATCTGCTCCTCAGGGAGTGCTGCACGTGGCTTGGAAAGAGCATTTGGAGAGCTATAAGGGGCCAGCCAAGAGGTCACCAGGCCCCTCTGTAGCTTTGGCTCCTGTGGTGTTACCTGACCCCCTTCCCGGGCCTTTAGTTCAGCAAAGGAGATGTGGATCCCAACATGCAATGGAAATGGTTCTCATCTGTGCTTGCTTCTAGGTGAGGTTTATCAGGCTTCTTTGCTGGATGTTGATTCAGAGCCCTTGGAGCAGCCTGGAGGTGAGTTCCCTGGAGGAATAAACACTGACAGGGTGGCGAGGGCTTATTCATCTGCAGTTTCCCTTAAGATTCTCTCATGGCTTCCAAGCTTCCAAGTTTCTTGGAGTAACGCTGTCCTTGAGCCAGCGGGTTTATTGGGCTTGAGTTCAGAGCTGGTGTGAGCTGCAGGGAGTCCTTTCCAGTAGCAGCTCTGCGCGTGGGTCGTCTGCGCCACTGTGGTGCCATTGCAGCACGTGGTGACTCTTTGCACCGTGCTCCTGAGCGGAAGGGAGAGAATGAGAAGGGTTGCCTCCTGAAGATGCCATCACCCTGATGGGGAACAGTTCCATCTGATCCAACTGTCCCACATTCTTTCTGCAGATACGGATGCTGAAGGTCTGTGGGAGGTAATTTCAGAAGAGAGCAGTGGGTCACTGCCAAACCCCACGGATGAAACGGAAGCAACGGAGACCCCCGATGCCGATTCAATGAAGCCCCCAGGAGCAGAGTCAAAGGAGCCCCCAGAAAGTGAGTCAACGCAGACCCTGGAAATAGAGGCATCGGGCGCCACCAACATGCCAGGTAATTGTTGTGGGGATAACCCCTGGTATCAGTACAGCCTGGGGAACGAAGGGATTCAGAGCGGCCCTGTAGAGAAGCACGAGCGGCTGAGGGAACTGGGGTTGTTCAGTGGGGAGAAAAGGAGGCTCAGAGGAGATGCCATCGCTCTCTGAAACTACCTGAAAGGAGGTGAGCGATGGTGTCACAGAGAGGAATTTACAAAACTTTAATTTATTAGCAATTTAGAATTTATTATGGTAAGACTGCAGAATTCCTGTTAACACTTAGTTATCAACTGATTAGCAAAATAATTGAAAATATTTCAAACTTCTGAAACAGAGGCGATGCAACCCACTGAAACAGAGACAACAGAGGGCACGAAAGCAGAGCCAACGGAGTCAACCGAGGCAGAGTCCATGAAAACCACGGAAACTGGGGCAATGGAAGCCACCAACACGCCCGGTAATTGCTGTCCCGTGGGCAGCTGGTGTCACCCATCAGGGGGTGGGGTCTTGCCCAGGGGGAGGGACAGTTGCAGGTGGCCCTCCCTGCTGCAGGGCTGGGTTTGGTCCCTGTCCCTCGAAGGAGCGACTGGTCAAGCAGCTGCACTCCCCATGTGCTCCCCTTGTTCAGTGGGACAACCTGTCCCAAAGGCTGGGAACGCACCTCCAGGCACCAGCATAGAGAGCATCCCGACCATATCAAACGTGCACAGGACAGACTAATGTTCCACATTGCTCCTCCAGATGTGGTTGGCATGACAGCAAGCGTTCCCAAGACCCGGAACACTGCAAGTGGTCACTGGCCCCCTGACATGAAAATCATCTTGGCGATAGCTGCAGCAGGAGCCATCTATTCCCTGCCCTTTGTTATAATGCTCTCCTGTGTTGTAATCTGGATATGGAGAAAAAGAAAAGAGTGAGTATTTAATTCCCCTCCACCCCCCATAGCTTCCCTCAGTGGCTGCTCAGAGTTGTGAAGCATTGCCAGTTAAGGCTGCTCTGGAGTGCTGAGTTAGTGGTTGGCCAAAGCAGTCTGCTGAGCTTTCTGCTCTTGTCAGATGCTTTAATTGGCCCTTCAACTCCTGGGCCGCCTTCTCGGGGGCCCGCTCTGGCTGGGACCTGTTTTGGCTCAAACAGACCCTACCCTTACAAGAGCAGAACTCAGGAGTGGCATCCATAGGCAAAGCAAGGTCAGGATGGGAAACAGCAGTGGCTGAGATTGCCTTGGCAGGCAGGACATGCACCAGTGCCCACTCCTGACCAGTGAGCCTGCCCAGAGTTATCCCCATGCTCAGTGATGCCACCAGGTGCAGGTGTCCACCTTGGCCAAGGTGTGCTAGCAGTTCTCAGCCTGGGGTGGAGAGCCTTGCCAGCTCTGGGCTGTGCTGTGGGGGAGAAACCTGTGTCCCATCTGCACCTGAGGGCTTCAGCAGTGTCATTCCTCCACAGGTTCCTCTCTGCAGATTCACCAGTCTAGCTGGAATCCAGACCTGCAGCCCACCGCTACCTCCTCTGCTGCTACGGGACCAGACGAGCAGCCTGCATCCCCAGCCCAAAACCAAATGAGAGTACTGTAGTGTTAGTGGGAAGAAGAAGCCTTTACTCTTCTATGTATACTTTGGTTTAGGGTCCTTAGAGGGTACAGTTAATCAATAAAACCTGAGAAAATATTGTCCTGCATTATTTGACATTCAAAAGGAAACCCTGAGAGAGCACAGGGTGAGTGTATCCTGCTTGGTGAACCCAGTGGCCTTCTGGGATGGATCGACTACATCAATGGGCAACAGAAGAGCTATGGAGGTCGTCTGTCTGGACTTGTGTAAGACCACTGACATCGTCCCCCACCACTGCCTTCTGAAAACCGTGCAAACAGAGACAACAGAGGGCACGAAAGCAGGGGCAACTGAGGCAACGGAAACCAGCAACCCGCACGGTAATTGCTGTCCCGTGGGCAGCTGGTGTCACCCATCAGGGGGTGGGGGCTTGCCCAGGGGGAGGGACAATTGCAAGTGGCCCTCCCTGCTGCAAGTGTGGGTTTGTTCCCTGTCCCTCGAAGGAGCGACTGGTCAAGCAGCTGCACTGCCCACGTGCTCTCAAAGGCTGGAAATGCGCCTCCAGGCACCAGCACACAGAACATCCTGACCATATCTAACATGCTACAAACTTTCCAGCAGTGCACAGGACAGACTAACATTCCAAATTGCTCCTCCAGATGTGGTTGGCATGACAGCAAGCGTTCCCAAGACCCGGAGCACTGCAAGTGGTCACTGGCCCCCTGACATGGGAATGCACTTGTTGATAGTCTGTGCAGAAGCCATCTATTCCCTGCCACTTGTGGTGATACTGTCCTGTTTTGGAATCTGGATATGGAGGAAAAGAAAAGAGCGAGTAATTAATTCCCCCCACTCTCCATATTGATTCCCTCAGTGGCTGCTCAGGGTTGTGAAGCATTGCCAGTTAGGCTGCTCTGGAGGGCTGAGTCAGTGTTTGGCCAAAGCACTCTGCAGAGCTTTCTGCTCTTGTCAGGCGCTTTAATTGGCCCTTCAGCTCCTGGGCCGCCTTCTCGGGAGCCGGCTCTGGCTGAAGCCTCTGTTGGCTCAAACTGACCCTGCCTGGTCTCGAGCAGCCCTCAGGAGTTGCATCCGTAGGCAAAGCAAGGCCTGGACGATCGTGTCCAAGCTTCTGGAGGTAATCCTGGCTGTGAGCCAGCAGGCTTATAAGCCTTGAGTTCAGAGCTGGTGTGAGCTACAGGGAGTCCTTTCCAGTGGCAGCTCTGCGCGTGGGTCGTCTGCGCCACTGTGGTGCCATTGCAGCACGTGGTGACTCTTTGCACCGTGCTCCTGAGCGGAAGGGAGAGATGAGTGCCGTAGAGCAATCCCATCTTGGAGTTGTGCTCACTGCCACTCCGATCTGAAGAAGTATCTTGAACGGTCTCAGGGGAGATGTTTGTCCTGTGCAACTTTGCAGCCGTGCCTGTAGACCAAGGTCATCCATACTCCCTGATGGGTTCTGGGACTGTAGTTCAGGAGATCCTGTGGGTTTGTCGTGGCTTTTTCCTCTCTTTGAAAGCTGCCAGCCCAAAGGTCAGCCAGCCGGGCACCTCTCTGTGTGTGCCTTCTCCTGGCGTGATGCCCTTACGGATTCTGCGATTCGGTTCTGCTGATGCAGAACAGGTGATGGAAGCTTCTCTGGGTGTTTCTTTACAGTTCTGCCCATAGAGAGGACCCTTCTGGCTCCTCAGCTGGGTGATGTGCCATGGCACTGCTGGCATCACAGGGGTTCACTCAGTCTGTCTCTGCGCTGACCTCGCAGGCTAAGCGCTGGATTTTTGTACCTTATTGATGTAGAATTGAACCAAATCCTTTCTCTTAAGGACCTGCAAGAGCAATGCAACAACGGGAAGGAGGAAAAGAGGCCTCGAAGGTCTCTGAAGACCTTGTAGAAATACTGGAGGGGGTTAAAAGAGGACACAGTGGGTATCTTTCACGGTGCCTTAGCCACGAGTCTCAGCAGCCAGAGGTTTTAGATGTAGGTTTGGACACTCTGTACTCTGTAACTCGTGCCACCAGAAGGGGTCAATGGGAGCCTCGCAAGTGCTGGCGAGCCACAGAGGTGGTGCACAGCCTCTGCTGCTGGTTGTGGCCCAAGCCAAGCGCCAGGGGCAGCTGCTGCCCCAGTTTTACCAGTATGGCTCAGAGCTGGTTTGAGCAGGTCAGTAGGCAGACTGGAGGGCCTGGCAGGTGTTGAACATGTGTTCAGCTCACACACAGCACTGCTGCCCACTGGGCCCATTCCAGGCAGGAACGAGGTCCCAAGCAATGCCGGTTGCCCCTTTCCCGTGCTGGAAGTCCTGGGGGGCGATGCCGAGTGTGCCGTTTTTTTGGGTTGTGCTCCATTTCCCATCTGCAGAACCAGAGCTGGGATGGGATGAGTGTGGCCATTGCTGGTGCTTACAGGGAAGGGCCTGAGGGCGTTGTGGAGGGGCCCTTCTCAGAAGGGCTGTTTCCCTGGCTGCCACTCCTTCCCCTCCTCTTTGAAGGAAGGCTTGTAGCATCACCTTCAGTCTCCCAAAAACGCACCCCGTGCAATGCAAAGCAGAAAGTCACTTGTGGTGTCGTGGTCTCCCAGCAGGTCCAGCGTGGCTGTTGTTTGGAGCAGTGACTGTGCACAGCCCAAAAAGCCCAGGCCTTGTTTCTAAACCTTATCAGTGTCTTGGAGAAGGGTCGCCTTCTGAAGATGCCAGCTCCCTGATGGGGAACAGTTCCGTCTGATCCATCTGTCGCACATTCTTTCTAAAGATATGGGTGCTGAAGGTCTGTAGGTGCCGTTTTCAGAAGAGAGCAGTGGCTCACTGCCCGCCCCCAGGGATGAAACAGAGTCAATGGAGACCCCCAGTGCCGAGTCAACAGAGCCCCTGGAAACGGAGGCATCGGAGGCCACCAACATGCCAGGTAATTGCTGTCGGGGTAACTCCTGGAGAATGAAGGGATTCAGAGCAGCCCTGCAGACAAGGAGGAACGTCTGAGGGAACTGGGGTTGTTCAGTGGGGAGAAAAGGAGTCTCAGAGGAGATGCCATCGGTCTCCACAAGTACCTGAAAGGAGGTAAGCGACGGTGTCACAGAGAGGAAGTTACAGAACTTTGGTTTATTAGCAATTTAGAATTCATTAAGGTAAGATAGCAAAATTCCTAAAAGACTTAGTTATCATTAGATTGGTAAAATAATTAAAACTGTTTCAACCTACTGAAACAGAGGCGATGAAAACCACCCGAACAGAGAGAACAGAGGGCACGGATGCAGAGGAGAAGGAGGTGACGAAAGCAGGGGCAACAGAGGCAACGGAAACCAGCAACCCGCACGGTAATTGCTGTCCCGTGGGCAGCTGGTGTCACCCATCAGGGGGTGGGGGCTTGCCCAGGGGGAGGGACAGTTGCAGGTGGCCCTCCCTGCTACAGGGCTGGGTTTGGTCCCTGTCCCTCAAAGGAGCGACTGGTCAAGCAGCTGCACTCCCCATGTGCTCCCCTTGTTCAGTGGGACAACCTGTCCCAAAGGCTGGGAACGCGCCTCCAGGCACCAGCACACAGAACATCCTGGCCATATCAAACGTGCACAGGACAGACTAATGTTCCGCATTGCTCCTCCAGATGTGGCCAGCAGGACAGCAAGCGTTCCCAAGACCCGGAGCACTGCAAGTGGTCACTGGCCCCCTGACATGGGAAGGCTCTTGGTGATAGCCACAGCAGGAGCCATCTATTCCCTGCCACTTGTGATGATACTGTCCTGTTTTGGAATCTGGATATGGAGGAAAAGAAAAGAGTGAGTAATTAATTCCCTCCACTCCCCATATTGATTCCCTCAGTGGCTGCTCAGGGTCGTGAAGCATTGCTAGTTGGGCTGCTCTGGAGGGCTGAGTTAGTGTTTGGCCAAAGCACTCTGCAGAGGTTTCTGCTCCTGTCAGATGCTTTAATTGGCCCTTCGACTCCTGGGCCGCCTTGTCGGGAGCCCGCTCTGGCTGGAGCCTCTGTTGGCTCATACTGACCCTGCCTGGACTCGAGCAGCCCGCAGGAGTGGCATCTGTAGTCAAAGAAAGGACAGGACGAGAAAGAGCAGGGAGTGAGGCTGTTCTGGAAGGTGAGATGTGCACCAGTGCCTGCTCCTGAGTGGTCTGCGTGGCTAGCGGGGTGGGAAGAAATCCCACCACCACAAGTGGTCTCTTCTCTCGAGTAACAAGTGATGGGATGAGAGGAAACAGCCTCAGGTTGTGCCAGGGGAGGTTTAGACAGGATGTTAGGAACCATTACTTCACTGAAATGGGTTGCCAAGCACTAGAAAAGGCTGCCCAAGAAGTGGTGGAGTCACCATCCCTGGAGGGATTTAAAAGACTTGCAGAGTCTTAGGGCGCTTAGGGACATGGTTTAGTGGTGGACGTGGCACTGTTGAGTTAACGGTTGGACTCGTGATCTTGAAAGTCTTTTCCAACCTAAAGCAGTCTGTGATTCCATCCTCGATGGCCTTAGCTTATTCCTTTGTTCTCCAGGTTCTAGTCATTCTTTACTTGGAGGACCACACCATTAAGGGCCTATTAATAAACGAGGACCTTTATTTTGCCTGTGCTACATTTGCTTGTCAGGCTTGTGTCCGTGGAGGGGACAGGAGGGGATCTTGCTCTGATCTTCAGGCCAAAATCACTCTGCAGCTTGATGAGCTGCTTGGGTAACAGCACCCAAGGGGGTCAGAAATCCCTCAGGTGTGGTTTGCTGTTGTTCTGGGGACTCTGAGCTCCTCGCTGCCCCTGTGACAGTGCCCGGAAAACGAGGCAGAGCTGTAGGCTCAGTCCTGCGTGGGACTGTGTCCCAGCCCTTGGACGGAGCTTCCTGATGGGTGCTGCGAGAGACCTTCCCACACAGCCACGGCCCAGCTGAGTTGTCACAGGGCCCAGCTGTGATATCACAAAGCCCTGCTGGCTCTAAGCTCTGACCGCTGAGCCCTCGGCCCAGACTGCAGCAGCAGTGACATGGTGCAAGTGCAGCAGACCATGGGTCCCATGCACCACTTCCTCCTTCTCCTCATCCTGCTGGCCACGCAGGCCAGAGTTGCCTGGCTTGCTCCGTTGCGAGCGTGGAGAGCAGGTAAAGGGCTCTCGTCCCCGAAAAGCGTGGATGATAGGTTTTCCTCCAGTGCTTTAGCGAGGTTTTCCTCTGTGTGCATGAGACCTCCCTGGTAAGACAGGCCTGAGGGACCGTGTGTTGGTCCATCTGCTCCTCAGGGAGTGCTGCACGTGGCTTGGAAAGAGCATTTGGAGAGCTATAAGGGGCCAGCCAAGAGGTCACCAGGCCCCTCTGTAGCTTTGGCTCCTGTGGTGTTACCTGACCCCCTTCCCGGGCCTTTAGTTCAGCAAAGGAGATGTGGATCCCAACATGCAATGGAAATGGTTCTCATCTGTGCTTGCTTCTAGGTGAGGTTTATCAGGCTTCTTTGCTGGATGTTGATTCAGAGCCCTTGGAGCAGCCTGGAGGTGAGTTCCCTGGAGGAATAAACACTGACAGGGTGGCGAGGGCTTATTCATCTGCAGTTTCCCTTAAGATTCTCTCATGGCTTCCAAGCTTCCAAGTTTCTTGGAGTAACGCTGTCCTTGAGCCAGCGGGTTTATTGGGCTTGAGTTCAGAGCTGGTGTGAGCTGCAGGGAGTCCTTTCCAGTAGCAGCTCTGCGCGTGGGTCGTCTGCGCCACTGTGGTGCCATTGCAGCACGTGGTGACTCTTTGCACCGTGCTCCTGAGCGGAAGGGAGAGAATGAGAAGGGTTGCCTCCTGAAGATGCCATCACCCTGATAGGGAACAGTTCCATCTGATCCAACTGTCCCACATTCTTTCTGCAGATACGGATGCTGAAGGTCTGTGGGAGGTAATTTCAGAAGAGAGCAGTGGGTCACTGCCAAACCCCACGGATGAAACGGAAGCAACGGAGACCCCCGATGCCGATTCAATGAAGCCCCCAGGAGCAGAGTCAAAGGAGCCCCCAGAAAGTGAGTCAACGCAGACCCTGGAAATAGAGGCATCGGGCGCCACCAACATGCCAGGTAATTGTTGTGGGGATAACCCCTGGTATCAGTACAGCCTGGGGAACGAAGGGATTCAGAGCGGCCCTGTAGAGAAGCACGAGCGGCTGAGGGAACTGGGGTTGTTCAGTGGGGAGAAAAGGAGGCTCAGAGGAGATGCCATCGCTCTCTGAAACTACCTGAAAGGAGGTGAGCGATGGTGTCACAGAGAGGAATTTACAAAACTTTAATTTATTAGCAATTTAGAATTTATTATGGTAAGACTGCAGAATTCCTGTTAACACTTAGTTATCAACTGATTAGCAAAATAATTGAAAATATTTCAAACTTCTGAAACAGAGGCGATGCAACCCACTGAAACAGAGACAACAGAGGGCACGAAAGCAGAGCCAACGGAGTCAACCGAGGCAGAGTCCATGAAAACCACGGAAACTGGGGCAATGGAAGCCACCAACACGCCCGGTAATTGCTGTCCCGTGGGCAGCTGGTGTCACCCATCAGGGGGTGGGGTCTTGCCCAGGGGGAGGGACAGTTGCAGGTGGCCCTCCCTGCTGCAGGGCTGGGTTTGGTCCCTGTCCCTCGAAGGAGCGACTGGTCAAGCAGCTGCACTCCCCATGTGCTCCCCTTGTTCAGTGGGACAACCTGTCCCAAAGGCTGGGAACGCACCTCCAGGCACCAGCATAGAGAGCATCCCGACCATATCAAACGTGCACAGGACAGACTAATGTTCCACATTGCTCCTCCAGATGTGGTTGGCATGACAGCAAGCGTTCCCAAGACCCGGAACACTGCAAGTGGTCACTGGCCCCCTGACATGAAAATCATCTTGGCGATAGCTGCAGCAGGAGCCATCTATTCCCTGCCCTTTGTTATAATGCTCTCCTGTGTTGTAATCTGGATATGGAGAAAAAGAAAAGAGTGAGTATTTAATTCCCCTCCACCCCCCATAGCTTCCCTCAGTGGCTGCTCAGAGTTGTGAAGCATTGCCAGTTAAGGCTGCTCTGGAGTGCTGAGTTAGTGGTTGGCCAAAGCAGTCTGCTGAGCTTTCTGCTCTTGTCAGATGCTTTAATTGGCCCTTCAACTCCTGGGCCGCCTTCTCGGGGGCCCGCTCTGTCTGGGACCTGTTTTGGCTCAAACAGACCCTACCCTTACAAGAGCAGAACTCAGGAGTGGCATCCATAGGCAAAGCAAGGTCAGGATGGGAAACAGCAGTGGCTGAGATTGCCTTGGCAGGCAGGACATGCACCAGTGCCCACTCCTGACCAGTGAGCCTGCCCAGAGTTATCCCCATGCTCAGTGATGCCACCAGGTGCAGGTGTCCACCTTGGCCAAGGTGTGCTAGCAGTTCTCAGCCTGGGGTGGAGAGCCTTGCCAGCTCTGGGCTGTGCTGTGGGGGAGAAACCTGTGTCCCATCTGCACCTGAGGGCTTCAGCAGTGTCATTCCTCCACAGGTTCCTCTCTGCAGATTCACCAGTCTAGCTGGAATCCAGACCTGCAGCCCACCGCTACCTCCTCTGCTGCTACGGGACCAGACGAGCAGCCTGCATCCCCAGCCCAAAACCAAATGAGAGTACTGTAGTGTTAGTGGGAAGAAGAAGCCTTTACTCTTCTATGTATACTTTGGTTTAGGGTCCTTAGAGGGTACAGTTAATCAATAAAACCTGAGAAAATATTGTCCTGCATTATTTGACATTCAAAAGGAAACCCTGAGAGAGCACAGGGTGAGTGTATCCTGCTTGGTGAACCCAGTGGCCTTCTGGGATGGATCGACTACATCAATGGGCAACAGAAGAGCTATGGAGGTCGTCTGTCTGGACTTGTGTAAGACCACTGACATCGTCCCCCACCACTGCCTTCTGAAAACCGTGCAAACAGAGACAACAGAGGGCACGAAAGCAGGGGCAACTGAGGCAACGGAAACCAGCAACCCGCACGGTAATTGCTGTCCCGTGGGCAGCTGGTGTCACCCATCAGGGGGTGGGGGCTTGCCCAGGGGGAGGGACAATTGCAAGTGGCCCTCCCTGCTGCAAGTGTGGGTTTGTTCCCTGTCCCTCGAAGGAGCGACTGGTCAAGCAGCTGCAGTGCCCACGTGCTCTCAAAGGCTGGAAATGCGCCTCCAGGCACCAGCACACAGAACATCCTGACCATATCTAACATGCTACAAACTTTCCAGCAGTGCACAGGACAGACTAACATTCCAAATTGCTCCTCCAGATGTGGTTGGCATGACAGCAAGCGTTCCCAAGACCCGGAGCACTGCAAGTGGTCACTGGCCCCCTGACATGGGAATGCACTTGTTGATAGTCTGTGCAGAAGCCATCTATTCCCTGCCACTTGTGGTGATACTGTCCTGTTTTGGAATCTGGATATGGAGGAAAAGAAAAGAGCGAGTAATTAATTCCCCCCACTCTCCATATTGATTCCCTCAGTGGCTGCTCAGGGTTGTGAAGCATTGCCAGTTAGGCTGCTCTGGAGGGCTGAGTCAGTGTTTGGCCAAAGCACTCTGCAGAGCTTTCTGCTCTTGTCAGGCGCTTTAATTGGCCCTTCAGCTCCTGGGCCGCCTTCTCGGGAGCCGGCTCTGGCTGAAGCCTCTGTTGGCTCAAACTGACCCTGCCTGGTCTCGAGCAGCCCTCAGGAGTTGCATCCGTAGGCAAAGCAAGGCCTGGACGATCGTGTCCAAGCTTCTGGAGGTAATCCTGGCTGTGAGCCAGCAGGCTTATAAGCCTTGAGTTCAGAGCTGGTGTGAGCTACAGGGAGTCCTTTCCAGTGGCAGCTCTGCGCGTGGGTCGTCTGCGCCACTGTGGTGCCATTGCAGCACGTGGTGACTCTTTGCACCGTGCTCCTGAGCGGAAGGGAGAGATGAGTGCCGTAGAGCAATCCCATCTTGGAGTTGTGCTCACTGCCACTCCGATCTGAAGAAGTATCTTGAACGGTCTCAGGGGAGATGTTTGTCCTGTGCAACTTTGCAGCCGTGCCTGTAGACCAAGGTCATCCATACTCCCTGATGGGTTCTGGGACTGTAGTTCAGGAGATCCTGTGGGTTTGTCGTGGCTTTTTCCTCTCTTTGAAAGCTGCCAGCCCAAAGGTCAGCCAGCCGGGCACCTCTCTGTGTGTGCCTTCTCCTGGCGTGATGCCCTTACGGATTCTGCGATTCGGTTCTGCTGATGCAGAACAGGTGATGGAAGCTTCTCTGGGTGTTTCTTTACAGTTCTGCCCATAGAGAGGACCCTTCTGGCTCCTCAGCTGGGTGATGTGCCATGGCACTGCTGGCATCACAGGGGTTCACTCAGTCTGTCTCTGCGCTGACCTCGCAGGCTAAGCGCTGGATTTTTGTACCTTATTGATGTAGAATTGAACCAAATCCTTTCTCTTAAGAACCTGCAAGAGCAATGCAACAACGGGAAGGAGGAAAAGAGGCCTCGAAGGTCTCTGAAGACCTTGTAGAAATACTGGAGGGGGTTAAAAGAGGACACAGTGGGTATCTTTCACGGTGCCTTAGCCACGAGTCTCAGCAGCCAGAGGTTTTAGATGTAGGTTTGGACACTCTGTACTCTGTAACTCGTGCCACCAGAAGGGGTCAATGGGAGCCTCGCAAGTGCTGGCGAGCCACAGAGGTGGTGCACAGCCTCTGCTGCTGGTTGTGGCCCAAGCCAAGCGCCAGGGGCAGCTGCTGCCCCAGTTTTACCAGTATGGCTCAGAGCTGGTTTGAGCAGGTCAGTAGGCAGACTGGAGGGCCTGGCAGGTGTTGAACATGTGTTCAGCTCACACACAGCACTGCTGCCCACTGGGCCCATTCCAGGCAGGAACGAGGTCCCAAGCAATGCCGGTTGCCCCTTTCCCGTGCTGGAAGTCCTGGGGGGCGATGCCGAGTGTGCCGTTTTTTTGGGTTGTGCTCCATTTCCCATCTGCAGAACCAGAGCTGGGATGGGATGAGTGTGGCCATTGCTGGTGCTTACAGGGAAGGGCCTGAGGGCGTTGTGGAGGGGCCCTTCTCAGAAGGGCTGTTTCCCTGGCTGCCACTCCTTCCCCTCCTCTTTGAAGGAAGGCTTGTAGCATCACCTTCAGTCTCCCAAAAACGCACCCCGTGCAATGCAAAGCAGAAAGTCACTTGTGGTGTCGTGGTCTCCCAGCAGGTCCAGCGTGGCTGTTGTTTGGAGCAGTGACTGTGCACAGCCCAAAAAGCCCAGGCCTTGTTTCTAAACCTTATCAGTGTCTTGGAGAAGGGTCGCCTTCTGAAGATGCCAGCTCCCTGATGGGGAACAGTTCCGTCTGATCCATCTGTCGCACATTCTTTCTAAAGATATGGGTGCTGAAGGTCTGTAGGTGCCGTTTTCAGAAGAGAGCAGTGGCTCACTGCCCGCCCCCAGGGATGAAACAGAGTCAATGGAGACCCCCAGTGCCGAGTCAACAGAGCCCCTGGAAACGGAGGCATCGGAGGCCACCAACATGCCAGGTAATTGCTGTCGGGGTAACTCCTGGAGAATGAAGGGATTCAGAGCAGCCCTGCAGACAAGGAGGAACGTCTGAGGGAACTGGGGTTGTTCAGTGGGGAGAAAAGGAGTCTCAGAGGAGATGCCATCGGTCTCCACAAGTACCTGAAAGGAGGTAAGCGACGGTGTCACAGAGAGGAAGTTACAGAACTTTGGTTTATTAGCAATTTAGAATTCATTAAGGTAAGATAGCAAAATTCCTAAAAGACTTAGTTATCATTAGATTGGTAAAATAATTAAAACTGTTTCAACCTACTGAAACAGAGGCGATGAAAACCACCCGAACAGAGAGAACAGAGGGCACGGATGCAGAGGAGAAGGAGGTGACGAAAGCAGGGGCAACAGAGGCAACGGAAACCAGCAACCCGCACGGTAATTGCTGTCCCGTGGGCAGCTGGTGTCACCCATCAGGGGGTGGGGGCTTGCCCAGGGGGAGGGACAGTTGCAGGTGGCCCTCCCTGCTACAGGGCTGGGTTTGGTCCCTGTCCCTCAAGCAGCTGCACTCCCCATGTGCTCCCCTTGTTCAGTGGGACAACCTGTCCAAAAGGCTGGGAACGCGCCTCCAGGCACCAGCACACAGAACATCCTGACCATATCAAACGTGCACAGGACAGACTGATGTTCCGCATTGATCCTCCAGATGTGGCCAGCAAGACAGCAAGCGTTCCCAAGACCGTGAGGACTTTAGGTGGTTACTGGCCCCCAGATATGCAAATGACCTTGGTGATAGCCACAGCAGGAGCCATCTATTCCATGCCCCTTGTGATAATGCTGTCCTGTGTTGTAATCCGGATATGGAGGCAAAGAAAAGAGTAAGGAAGGAATCCCTATGCTCAGTGGTGCCACCAGTTGCAGGACAAGCTGGAGCGGTGGACCCCTGTGAACTTGATGAGGCTCAACAAAGCCAAGTGCAAGGTCCTGCACCTGGGTCGGGGTAACTCCTGGTATCAACACAGGCTGGGGAATGAAGGGATTCAGAGCAGCCCTGCAGACAAGGACGAGCGTCTGAGGGGGGACGGCCCCTGAGGCAGGAACAGCCCCTGAGGGGGGAAAGGCGGCTTAGTGGGAAAAGCCGGTTGTGCGGGGAACAGTCCCTGAGGGAGGAAAACGTATCTGAGGGGGGAAAAGGCGGTTGAGCCAGGAAAGCCGGCTGAGGAGAGAACGGCGGCTGAGAGGGGAAAAGGCAGGTGAGGGGAGAAAAGGCCTCTGAGGGGGAAAAAGGCACGGCCTCTGAGGGGGGAAAAGGCACGGCCTCTGAGAGGGGAAAAGGCACGGCCTCTGAGGGGGAAAATGGTGGTTGAGGCAGGAAAGGCTGCTGAGGAGGGAACGGCCCCTGAGGGGGGAGAGGCGGCTGAGGTGGGAAAAGACGGCTGAGGGGGGAAAAGGAACGGCCTCTGAGGGGGGAAAAGGCACGGCCTCTGAGGGGGAAAATGGTGGTTGAGGCAGGAAAGGCTGCTGAGGAGGGAACGGCCCCTGAGGGGGGAGAGGCGGCTGAGGGGGAAAAAGGAGCGGCCTCTGAGGGGGATAATGGTGGTTGAGGCAGGAACGGCCCCTGAGCGGGGGGTAATAGGCGTCTGAGGGGCGAACGGTCCCTGAGGGGAGGAGGCGAGAGGTGGCTGCTCCCGGGCCGCGGCGGCGGCTGTGGGGGAGCAGCCGTGTGAGGGAGGATGATCAATGAAGTGCCTCCCGCAGAGCTGTTGAAGCGCTGGCAGCAATTGCCGGTTGGGCCGGGAACAGTCCCTGAGGGGGGAAAAGGCACGGCGGCTGAGGGGGGAAAGGCACGGCGGCTGAGGCGGATAACGGTGGTTGAGGCAGGAAAGACTGCTGAGGACGGAACGGCCGGTGGGGGGGGGGGGGGGGGGTAGGCGGCTATGGGCGGGAACGGCCCCTGAGGGGGAAAATGGTGGTTGAGGCGGGAACGGCCCCTGAGCGGGGGTGTGTGTGTGTGTGTGTGTGTGTGTGTGTGTGTAAAAGGTGTCTGGATAAACACATAGTGCAATGGGTGCAGAGTTGGCTGATGGACTGGGCTCCAAGAGTCATAGTGAATGGAGTTACATCAGGCTGGTGTCCAGACACTAGCGGGGTCCCACAGAGATCCATCCTGGGGCCAGTGCTCTTCAATATTTTCGTAAATGACCTGGATGAAGGACTTGCAGGTTGATTGACAAAGTTTGCCAATGACCCAAAACTGAAGGGAGCTCTTGACCCTCTTGGGAGCCAAGAGGCCCTGCGGGGGGTTCTTGACAGATTGGAGAGCTGGGCAATCCCCCAGCTGCATGAAAGGGCAAATGTGGGGTTCTGCACGTGGGACACAGCAACCCTGCATACACGTACAGTCTGGGGTCTGAGATGCTGGAGAGCAGCCCTGCTCAGGGGGACCTGGGGGTTCTGATTGACGACAAGTTGAATATGAGCCAACAGTGTGCCCTGGCAGACAAGAGAGCCAAGTGTGTCCTGGGGTGTATCAAGCACGGCATCGCCAGCCGGTTGAGGGAGGGCCTTGTCCCACTCTACTCTGCACTGGTGCGGCCCCACCTTGAGCACTGGGTGCAGTTTGGGGTGGCACAGTATAAAAAAGACCTAAAACTACTGGTGAGTGTCCAGCAGAGGCCACAAGGTGGGTGAGGGGTCTGGAGGGGAAGTCCTATGTGGAGCAGCTGAAGTCACTTGGTCTGTTCATCCTGGAGAAGAGGAGACTGAGAGGGGATCTCGTAGCTGTTTACTGCCTTCCCACAAGAGAGGGAGCTGAAACAGGTGCTGATCTCCTCTCTTTTGCGACCTATGATAGGAGTAGAGGTACTGGCAGGAAGATCTGCCAGGGGAGGTTTAGATTGGGTATTAGGAAGAGGTTCTTCACCCAGCGGGTGATGGAGCAGCTCCCCAGGGAAGCAGTCATGGCACGTACTCTGCCGGCATGAGCAGCCCTCAGGAGTGGCATCCATAGGCAAAAGAAAGTCTGGACGATGGCTTCCAAACTTCATGGGATAATGCTGCCCTTGAGCCAGCAGGCTTATTGAGCTTGAGTTTGGTCCATGTCCCTCGAGGGAGCGACTGCGCTCCCTATGTGCTCCCCTTGTTTAGTGGGACAGCGTGTCCCAAAGACTGGGAGCGCGCCTCCAGGCAGCAGCACAGAGAACATCCCGGCCATATCAAACGTGCTGCAAACTTTCCAGTGGTGCACAGGACAGAAGGATGTTCCAAATTTCTCCTCCAGATGTTATCAGCCAGACAGCAAGTGTTCCCAAGACCCAGAGCACTTCAGGTGGTTGCTCACCCCCAGCCATGCAAATGATCCACTGGATCCAACAACAGCCCACGTAAGGGAGAGAAGGTGTTTTTCCAGGTGCATCAGAAAGGTGGTGCAAAGCAGCACAGAGTGGTCTGCGTGGCGAGCGGGGTGGGAAGAAATCCCACCACCACAAGTGGTCTCTTCTCTCGAGTAACAAGTGATGGGATGAGAGGAAACAGCCTCAGGTTGTGCCGGGGGAGGTTTAGACAGGATGTTGGGAACCATTACTTCACTGAAAAGGGTTGCCAAGCACTAGAAAAGGCTGCCCAAGAAGTGGTGGAGTCACCATCCCTGGAGGGATTTAAAAGACTTGCAGAGTCTTAGGGCGCTTAGGGACATGGTTTAGTGGTGGACGTGGCACTGTTGGGTTAACGGTTGGACTCGTGATCTTGAAAGTCTTTTCCAACCTAAAGGAGTCTGTGATTCCATCCTCGATGGCCTTAGCTCATTCCTTTGTTCTCCAGGTTCTAGTCATTCTTTACTTGGAGGACCACACCATTAAGGGCCTATTAATAAATGAGGACCTTTATTTTGCCTGCGCTACATTTGCTTGTCAGGCTTGTGTCCTTGGAGGGGACGGGAGGAGATCTTGCCCTGGTCTCCAGACTGTAATCACCCTTCAGCCTCATGAGCTGTTGCTAACAGCACCCGAGGAGATCAGAAATCCCTTGGCTGTGGTTTCCTGTTGTTCTGGGTGATTCCTCGCTGCCCTGTGACAGTGCCCAGAGAACGGGGCAGAGCTCTGGGCTCAGTCCTGCCCTTGGACAGAGCTTCCTGATGGGCGCTCTGAGAGACCTCCCCACGCAGCCACGACCCAGCTGTGCTGTCACAGAGCCCTGCTGGCTCCAAGTTCTGACCACTCAGTCCCCGGCCCGGAGTGCAGCAGCAGTGACAAAGTGCAAACCCAGCAGACCGTGGGTCCCACACGCCACCTCCTTCTCCTTGTTCTGCTGGCCTTGCAGGCCAGAGTTGCCTGCATTGCTCCACAAAGAGCAGGTAAGAGGGCTCTGCTCCCCAAGAAGCGTGGATGATGTCTATTCCTTCAGTGCTTTAGCGAGGATTTCCTCTGTGTGCGTGATAAGACAGCCCCGAGGGACCGTCTGTTGGTCCATCTGCTCCCCAGGGAGTGCTGCACGTGGCCTGGAAAGAACATTTGGAGAGCTATAAGGGGCCAGCCAAGAGGTCACCAGGCCCCTCTGCAGCTTTGGCTCCCATGTTGTTACCTGACCCCCTTCCCGGGCCTGTAGTTCACCACAGGAGAAGCGGATCCCAACATGGAAATGGTTCTCATCTGTGCTTGCTTCTAGGTGAAGTTTATTGGGCTGGTTTGCCAGCTATTGAGTTAGAGCCGTTGGAGCAGCCTGGAGGTGACTTCTTGAGGGGCCTTTCTCTGGAGGAATAAACGCTGACAGGGTGGTGAGGGCTTATTCATCTGCAGTTTTCCTTAAGATTCAGTCGTGGCAGATGGCTTCCAAGCTTCTTGGGGTAGTCCTGTCCTCGAGCCTGAGGGCAGCCCCACACACAAGTCAGGAGGAAGAAGGAGCCTATCCCTTTTAATCATTGCATGTGAAATGCAAGGTGCTCCTTCTGTGGCCAATGTGCAGACATGGAGAAGAGCAGAGAGGGAAGTGTCAGGCTCAGTGATGTGCCCTGGAGCACTTTACCTTCCAAAGCTGTCTCTGCTGGCCCCTTGGAGCAGGAGCTGCTCCCAATGCCAGCTGCCAAGCCTGCGAGCTTATTGGACTTGAGTTCAGAGCTGGTGTGAGCTACAGGGAGTCCTTTCCACTGGCAGCTCTGCGTGTGGGTCGTGTGTTCCACTGTGGTGCCATTGCAGCACGTGGTGACTCTTTGCACCGTGCTCCTGAGCGGAAGGGAGAGATGAGTGCCGTAGAGCAATCCCATCCTGGAGTTGTGCTCACTGCCACTCCGATCTGAAGAAGTATCTCGAACTGTCTCAGGGGAGCTGTTTGTCCTGTGCAACTTTGCAGCCGTGCCTGTAGACCAAGGTCATCCATACTCCCTGATGGGTTCTGGGACTGTAGTTCAGGAGATCCTGTGGGTTTGTCGTGGCTTTTTCCTCTCTTTGAAAGCTGCCAGCCCAAAGGTCAGCCAGCCGGGCACCTCTCTGTGTGTGCCTTCTCCTGGCGTGATGCCCTTACGGATTCTGCGATTCGGTTCTGCTGATGCAGAACAGGTGATGGAAGCTTCTCTGGGTGTTTCTTTACAGTTCTGCCCATAGAGAGGACCCTTCTGGCTCCTCAGCTGGGTGATGTGCCATGGCACTGCTGGCATCACAGGGGTTCACTCAGTCTGTCTCTGCGCTGACCTCGCAGGCTAAGCGCTGGATTTTTGTACCTTATTGATGTAGAATTGAACCAAATCCTTTCTCTTAAGGACCTGCAAGAGCAATGCAACAACGGGAAGGAGGAAAAGAGGCCTCGAAGGTCTCTGAAGACCTTGTAGAAATGCTGGAGGGGGTTAAAAGAGGACACAGTGGGTATCTTTCACGGTGCCTTAGCCACGAGTCTCAGCAGCCAGAGGTTTTAGATGTAGGTTTGGACACTCTGTACTCTGTAACTCGTGCCACCAGAAGGGGTCAATGGGAGCCTCGCAAGTGCTGGCGAGCCACAGAGGTGGTGCACAGCCTCTGCTGCTGGTTGTGGCCCAAGCCAAGCGCCAGGGGCAGCTGCTGCCCCAGTTTTACCAGTATGGCTCAGAGCTGGTTTGAGCAGGTCAGTAGGCAGACTGGAGGGCCTGGCAGGTGTTGAACATGTGTTCAGCTCACACACAGCACTGCTGCCCACTGGGCCCATTCCAGGCAGGAACGAGGTCCCAAGCAATGCCGGTTGCCCCTTTCCCGTGCTGGAAGTCCTGGGGGGCGATGCTGAGTGTGCCGTTTTTTTGGGTTGTGCTCCATTTCCCATCTGCAGAACCAGAGCTGGGATGGGATGAGTGTGGCCATTGCTGGTGCTTACAGGGAAGGGCCTGAGGGCGTTGTGGAGGGGCCCTTCTCAGAAGGGCTGTTTCCCTGGCTGCCACTCCTTCCCCTCCTCTTTGAAGGAAGGCTTGTAGCATCACCTTCAGTCTCCCAAAAACGCACCCCGTGCAATGCAAAGCAGAAAGTCACTTGTGGTGTCGTGGTCTCCCAGCAGGTCCAGCGTGGCTGTTGTTTGGAGCAGTGACTGTGCACAGCCCAAAAAGCCCAGGCCTTGTTTCTAAACCTTATCAGTGTCTTGGAGAAGGGTCGCCTTCTGAAGATGCCAGCTCCCTGATGGGGAACAGTTCCGTCTGATCCATCTGTCGCACATTCTTTCTAAAGATATGGGTGCTGAAGGTCTGTAGGTGCCGTTTTCAGAAGAGAGCAGTGGCTCACTGCCCGCCCCCAGGGATGAAACAGAGTCAATGGAGACCCCCAGTGCCGAGTCAACAGAGCCCCTGGAAACGGAGGCATCGGAGGCCACCAACATGCCAGGTAATTGCTGTCGGGGTAACTCCTGGAGAATGAAGGGATTCAGAGCAGCCCTGCAGACAAGGAGGAACGTCTGAGGGAACTGGGGTTGTTCAGTGGGGAGAAAAGGAGTCTCAGAGGAGATGCCATCGGTCTCCACAACTACCCGAAAGGAGGTAAGCGACGGTGTCACAGAGAGGAAGTTACAGAACTTTGGTTTATTAGCAATTTAGAATTCATTAAGGTAAGATAGCAAAATTCCTAAAAGACTTAGTTATCATTAGATTGGTAAAATAATTAAAACTGTTTCAACCTACTGAAACAGAGGCGATGAAAACCACCCGAACAGAGAGAACAGAGGGCACGGATGCAGAGGAGAAGGAGGTGACGAAAGCAGGGGCAACAGAGGCAACGGAAACCAGCAACCCGCACGGTAATTGCTGTCCCGTGGGCAGCTGGTGTCACCCATCAGGGGGTGGGGGCTTGCCCAGGGGGAGGGACAGTTGCAGGTGGCCCTCCCTGCTACAGGGCTGGGTTTGGTCCCTGTCCCTCAAAGGAGCGACTGGTCAAGCAGCTGCACTCCCCATGTGCTCCCCTTGTTCAGTCGGACAACCTGTCCCAAAGGCTGGGAACGCGCCTCCAGGCACCAGCACACAGAACATCCTGGCCATATCAAACGTGCACAGGACAGACTAATGTTCCGCATTGCTCCTCCAGATGTGGCCAGCAGGACAGCAAGCGTTCCCAAGACCCGGAGCACTGCAAGTGGTCACTGGCCCCCTGACATGGGAAGGCTCTTGGTGATAGCCACAGCAGGAGCCATCTATTCCCTGCCACTTGTGATGATACTGTCCTGTTTTGGAATCTGGATATGGAGGAAAAGAAAAGAGTGAGTAATTAATTCCCTCCACTCCCCATATTGATTCCCTCAGTGGCTGCTCAGGGTCGTGAAGCATTGCTAGTTGGGCTGCTCTGGAGGGCTGAGTTAGTGTTTGGCCAAAGCACTCTGCAGAGGTTTCTGCTCCTGTCAGATGCTTTAATTGGCCCTTCGACTCCTGGGCCGCCTTGTCGGGAGCCCGCTCTGGCTGGAGCCTCTGTTGGCTCATACTGACCCTGCCTGGACTCGAGCAGCCCGCAGGAGTGGCATCTGTAGTCAAAGCAAGGACAGGACGAGAAAGAGCAGGGAGTGAGGCTGTTCTGGAAGGTGAGATGTGCACCAGTGCCTGCTCCTGAGTGGTCTGCGTGGCTAGCGGGGTGGGAAGAAATCCCACCACCACAAGTGGTCTCTTCTCTCGAGTAACAAGTGATGGGATGAGAGGAAACAGCCTCAGGTTGTGCCAGGGGAGGTTTAGACAGGATGTTAGGAACCATTACTTCACTGAAATGGGTTGCCAAGCACTAGAAAAGGCTGCCCAAGAAGTGGTGGAGTCACCATCCCTGGAGGGATTTAAAAGACTTGCAGAGTCTTAGGGCGCTTAGGGACATGGTTTAGTGGTGGACGTGGCACTGTTGAGTTAACGGTTGGACTCGTGATCTTGAAAGTCTTTTCCAACCTAAAGGAGTCTGTGATTCCATCCTCGATGGCCTTAGCTTATTCCTTTGTTCTCCAGGTTCTAGTCATTCTTTACTTGGAGGACCACACCATTAAGGGCCTATTAATAAACGAGGACCTTTATTTTGCCTGCGCTACATTTGCTTGTCAGGCTTGTGTCCGTGGAGGGGACAGGAGGGGATCTTGCTCTGATCTTCAGGCCAAAATCACTCTGCAGCTTGATGAGCTGCTTGGGTAACAGCACCCAAGGGGGTCAGAAATCCCTCAGGTGTGGTTTGCTGTTGTTCTGGGGACTCTGAGCTCCTCGCTGCCCCTGTGACAGTGCCCGGAAAACGAGGCAGAGCTGTAGGCTCAGTCCTGCGTGGGACTGTGTCCCAGCCCTTGGACGGAGCTTCCTGATGGGTGCTGCGAGAGACCTTCCCACACAGCCACGGCCCAGCTGAGTTGTCACAGGGCCCAGCTGTGATATCACAGAGCCCTGCTGGCTCTAAGCTCTGACCGCTGAGCCCTCGGCCCAGACTGCAGCAGCAGTGACATGGTGCAAGTGCAGCAGACCATGGGTCCCATGCACCACTTCCTCCTTCTCCTCATCCTGCTGGCCACGCAGGCCAGAGTTGCCTGGCTTGCTCCGTTGCGAGCGTGGAGAGCAGGTAAAGGGCTCTCGTCCCCGAAAAGCGTGGATGATAGGTTTTCCTCCAGTGCTTTAGCGAGGTTTTCCTCTGTGTGCATGAGACCTCCCTGGTAAGACAGGCCTGAGGGACCGTGTGTTGGTCCATCTGCTCCTCAGGGAGTGCTGCACGTGGCTTGGAAAGAGCATTTGGAGAGCTATAAGGGGCCAGCCAAGAGGTCACCAGGCCCCTCTGTAGCTTTGGCTCCTGTGGTGTTACCTGACCCCCTTCCCGGGCCTTTAGTTCAGCAAAGGAGATGTGGATCCCAACATGCAATGGAAATGGTTCTCATCTGTGCTTGCTTCTAGGTGAGGTTTATCAGGCTTCTTTGCTGGATGTTGATTCAGAGCCCTTGGAGCAGCCTGGAGGTGAGTTCCCTGGAGGAATAAACACTGACAGGGTGGCGAGGGCTTATTCATCTGCAGTTTCCCTTAAGATTCTCTCATGGCTTCCAAGCTTCCAAGTTTCTTGGAGTAACGCTGTCCTTGAGCCAGCGGGTTTATTGGGCTTGAGTTCAGAGCTGGTGTGAGCTGCAGGGAGTCCTTTCCAGTAGCAGCTCCGCGCGTGGGTCGTCTGCGCCACTGTGGTGCCATTGCAGCACGTGGTGACTCTTTGCACCGTGCTCCTGAGCGGAAGGGAGAGAATGAGAAGGGTTGCCTCCTGAAGATGCCATCACCCTGATGGGGAACAGTTCCATCTGATCCAACTGTCCCACATTCTTTCTGCAGATACGGATGCTGAAGGTCTGTGGGAGGTAATTTCAGAAGAGAGCAGTGGGTCACTGCCAAACCCCACGGATGAAACGGAAGCAACGGAGACCCCCGATGCCGATTCAATGAAGCCCCCAGGAGCAGAGTCAAAGGAGCCCCCAGAAAGTGAGTCAACGCAGACCCTGGAAATAGAGGCATCGGGCGCCACCAACATGCCAGGTAATTGTTGTGGGGATAACCCCTGGTATCAGTACAGCCTGGGGAACGAAGGGATTCAGAGCGGCCCTGTAGAGAAGCACGAGCGGCTGAGGGAACTGGGGTTGTTCAGTGGGGAGAAAAGGAGGCTCAGAGGAGATGCCATCGCTCTCTGAAACTACCTGAAAGGAGGTGAGCGATGGTGTCACAGAGAGGAATTTACAAAACTTTAATTTATTAGCAATTTAGAATTTATTATGGTAAGACTGCAGAATTCCTGTTAACACTTAGTTATCAACTGATTAGCAAAATAATTGAAAATATTTCAAACTTCTGAAACAGAGGCGATGCAACCCACTGAAACAGAGACAACAGAGGGCACGAAAGCAGAGCCAACGGAGTCAACCGAGGCAGAGTCCATGAAAACCACGGAAACTGGGGCAATGGAAGCCACCAACACGCCCGGTAATTGCTGTCCCGTGGGCAGCTGGTGTCACCCATCAGGGGGTGGGGGCTTGCCCAGGGGGAGGGACAGTTGCAGGTGGCCCTCCCTGCTGCAGGGCTGGGTTTGGTCCCTGTCCCTCGAAGGAGCGACTGGTCAAGCAGCTGCACTCCCCATGTGCTCCCCTTGTTCAGTGGGACAACCTGTCCCAAAGGCTGGGAACGCACCTCCAGGCACCAGCATAGAGAGCATCCCGACCATATCAAACGTGCACAGGACAGACTAATGTTCCACATTGCTCCTCCAGATGTGGTTGGCATGACAGCAAGCGTTCCCAAGACCCGGAACACTGCAAGTGGTCACTGGCCCCCTGACATGAAAATCATCTTGGCGATAGCTGCAGCAGGAGCCATCTATTCCCTGCCCTTTGTTATAATGCTCTCCTGTGTTGTAATCTGGATATGGAGAAAAAGAAAAGAGTGAGTATTTAATTCCCCTCCACCCCCCATAGCTTCCCTCAGTGGCTGCTCAGAGTTGTGAAGCATTGCCAGTTAAGGCTGCTCTGGAGTGCTGAGTTAGTGGTTGGCCAAAGCAGTCTGCTGAGCTTTCTGCTCTTGTCAGATGCTTTAATTGGCCCTTCAACTCCTGGGCCGCCTTCTCGGGGGCCCGCTCTGTCTGGGACCTGTTTTGGCTCAAACAGACCCTACCCTTACAAGAGCAGAACTCAGGAGTGGCATCCATAGGCAAAGCAAGGTCAGGATGGGAAACAGCAGTGGCTGAGATTGCCTTGGCAGGCAGGACATGCACCAGTGCCCACTCCTGACCAGTGAGCCTGCCCAGAGTTATCCCCATGCTCAGTGATGCCACCAGGTGCAGGTGTCCACCTTGGCCAAGGTGTGCTAGCAGTTCTCAGCCTGGGGTGGAGAGCCTTGCCAGCTCTGGGCTGTGCTGTGGGGGAGAAACCCGTGTCCCATCTGCACCTGAGGGCTTCAGCAGTGTCATTCCTCCACAGGTTCCTCTCTGCAGATTCACCAGTCTAGCTGGAATCCAGACCTGCAGCCCACCGCTACCTCCTCTGCTGCTACGGGACCAGACGAGCAGCCTGCATCCCCAGCCCAAAACCAAATGAGAGTACTGTAGTGTTAGTGGGAAGAAGAAGCCTTTACTCTTCTATGTATACTTTGGTTTAGGGTCCTTAGAGGGTACAGTTAATCAATAAAACCTGAGAAAATATTGTCCTGCATTATTTGACATTCAAAAGGAAACCCTGAGAGAGCACAGGGTGAGTGTATCCTGCTTGGTGAACCCAGTGGCCTTCTGGGATGGATCGACTACATCAATGGGCAACAGAAGAGCTATGGAGGTCGTCTGTCTGGACTTGTGTAAGACCACTGACATCGTCCCCCACCACTGCCTTCTGAAAACCGTGCAAACAGAGACAACAGAGGGCACGAAAGCAGGGGCAACTGAGGCAACGGAAACCAGCAACCCGCACGGTAATTGCTGTCCCGTGGGCAGCTGGTGTCACCCATCAGGGGGTGGGGGCTTGCCCAGGGGGAGGGACAATTGCAAGTGGCCCTCCCTGCTGCAAGTGTGGGTTTGTTCCCTGTCCCTCGAAGGAGCGACTGGTCAAGCAGCTGCACTGCCCACGTGCTCTCAAAGGCTGGAAATGCGCCTCCAGGCACCAGCACACAGAACATCCTGACCATATCTAACATGCTACAAACTTTCCAGCAGTGCACAGGACAGACTAACATTCCAAATTGCTCCTCCAGATGTGGTTGGCATGACAGCAAGCGTTCCCAAGACCCGGAGCACTGCAAGTGGTCACTGGCCCCCTGACATGGGAATGCACTTGTTGATAGTCTGTGCAGAAGCCATCTATTCCCTGCCACTTGTGGTGATACTGTCCTGTTTTGGAATCTGGATATGGAGGAAAAGAAAAGAGCGAGTAATTAATTCCCCCCACTCTCCATATTGATTCCCTCAGTGGCTGCTCAGGGTTGTGAAGCATTGCCAGTTAGGCTGCTCTGGAGGGCTGAGTCAGTGTTTGGCCAAAGCACTCTGCAGAGCTTTCTGCTCTTGTCAGGCGCTTTAATTGGCCCTTCAGCTCCTGGGCCGCCTTCTCGGGAGCCGGCTCTGGCTGAAGCCTCTGTTGGCTCAAACTGACCCTGCCTGGTCTCGAGCAGCCCTCAGGAGTTGCATCCGTAGGCAAAGCAAGGCCTGGACGATCGTGTCCAAGCTTCTGGAGGTAATCCTGGCTGTGAGCCAGCAGGCTTATAAGCCTTGAGTTCAGAGCTGGTGTGAGCTACAGGGAGTCCTTTCCAGTGGCAGCTCTGCGCGTGGGTCGTCTGCGCCACTGTGGTGCCATTGCAGCACGTGGTGACTCTTTGCACCGTGCTCCTGAGCGGAAGGGAGAGATGAGTGCCGTAGAGCAATCCCATCTTGGAGTTGTGCTCACTGCCACTCCGATCTGAAGAAGTATCTTGAACGGTCTCAGGGGAGCTGTTTGTCCTGTGCAACTTTGCAGCCGTGCCTGTAGACCAAGGTCATCCATACTCCCTGATGGGTTCTGGGACTGTAGTTCAGGAGATCCTGTGGGTTTGTCGTGGCTTTTTCCTCTCTTTGAAAGCTGCCAGCCCAAAGGTCAGCCAGCCGGGCACCTCTCTGTGTGTGCCTTCTCCTGGCGTGATGCCCTTACGGATTCTGCGATTCGGTTCTGCTGATGCAGAACAGGTGATGGAAGCTTCTCTGGGTGTTTCTTTACAGTTCTGCCCATAGAGAGGACCCTTCTGGCTCCTCAGCTGGGTGATGTGCCATGGCACTGCTGGCATCACAGGGGTTCACTCAGTCTGTCTCTGCGCTGACCTCGCAGGCTAAGCGCTGGATTTTTGTACCTTATTGATGTAGAATTGAACCAAATCTTTTCTCTTAAGGACCTGCAAGAGCAATGCAACAACGGGAAGGAGGAAAAGAGGCCTCGAAGGTCTCTGAAGACCTTGTAGAAATACTGGAGGGGGTTAAAAGAGGACACAGTGGGTACCTTTCACGGTGCCTTAGCCACGAGTCTCAGCAGCCAGAGGTTTTAGATGTAGGTTTGGACACTCTGTACTCTGTAACTCGTGCCACCAGAAGGGGTCAATGGGAGCCTCGCAAGTGCTGGCGAGCCACAGAGGTGGTGCACAGCCTCTGCTGCTGGTTGTGGCCCAAGCCAAGCGCCAGGGGCAGCTGCTGCCCCAGTTTTACCAGTATGGCTCAGAGCTGGTTTGAGCAGGTCAGTAGGCAGACTGGAGGGCCTGGCAGGTGTTGAACATGTGTTCAGCTCACACACGGCACTGCTGCCCACTGGGCCCATTCCAGGCAGGAACGAGATCCCAAGCAACGCCGGTTGCCCCTTTCCCGTGCTGGAAGTCTGGGGGGCGATGCCGAGTGTGCCGTTTTTTTGGGTTGTGCTCCATTTCCCATCTGCAGAACCAGAGCTGGGATGGGATGAGTGTGGCCATTGCTGGTGCTTACAGGGAAGGGCCTGAGGGCGTTGTGGAGGGGCCCTTCTCAGAAGGGCTGTTTCCCTGGCTGCCACTCCTTCCCCTCCTCTTTGAAGGAAGGCTTGTAGCATCACCTTCAGTCTCCCAAAAACGTACCCCGTGCAATGCAAAGCAGAAAGTCACTTGTGGTGTCGTGGTCTCCCAGCAGGTCCAGCGTGGCTGTTGTTTGGAGCAGTGACTGTGCACAGCCCAAAAAGCCCAGGCCTTGTTTCTAAACCTTATCAGTGTCTTGGAGAAGGGTCGCCTTCTGAAGATGCCAGCTCCCTGATGGGGAACAGTTCCGTCTGATCCATCTGTCGCACATTCTTTCTAAAGATATGGGTGCTGAAGGTCCGTAGGTGCCGTTTTCAGAAGAGAGCAGTGGCTCACTGCCCGCCCCCAGGGATGAAACAGAGTCAATGGAGACCCCCAGTGCCGAGTCAACAGAGCCCCTGGAAATGGAGGCATCGGAGGCCACCAACATGCCAGGTAATTGCTGTCGGGGTAACTCCTGGAGAATGAAGGGATTCAGAGCAGCCCTGCAGACAAGGAGGAACGTCTGAGGGAACTGGGGTTGTTCAGTGGGGAGAAAAGGAGTCTCAGAGGAGATGCCATCGGTCTCCACAAGTACCCGAAAGGAGGTAAGCGACGGTGTCACAGAGAGGAAGTTACAGAAATTTGGTTTATTAGCAATTTAGAATTCATTAAGGTAAGATAGCAAAATTCCTAAAAGACTTAGTTATCATTAGATTGGTAAAATAATTAAAACTGTTTCAACCTACTGAAACAGAGGCGATGAAAACCACCCGAACAGAGAGAACAGAGGGCACGGATGCAGAGGAGAAGGAGGTGACGAAAGCAGGGGCAACAGAGGCAACGGAAACCAGCAACCCGCACGGTAATTGCTGTCCCGTGGGCAGCTGGTGTCACCCATCAGGGGGTGGGGGCTTGCCCAGGGGGAGGGACAGTTGCAGGTGGCCCTCCCTGCTACAGGGCTGGGTTTGGTCCCTGTCCCTCAAAGGAGCGACTGGTCAAGCAGCTGCACTCCCCATGTGCTCCCCTTGTTCAGTGGGACAACCTGTCCCAAAGGCTGGGAACGCGCCTCCAGGCACCAGCACACAGAACATCCTGGCCATATCAAACGTGCACAGGACAGACTAATGTTCCGCATTGCTCCTCCAGATGTGGCCAGCAGGACAGCAAGCGTTCCCAAGACCCGGAGCACTGCAAGTGGTCACTGGCCCCCTGACATGGGAAGGCTCTTGGTGATAGCCACAGCAGGAGCCATCTATTCCCTGCCACTTGTGATGATACTGTCCTGTTTTGGAATCTGGATATGGAGGAAAAGAAAAGAGTGAGTAATTAATTCCCTCCACTCCCCATATTGATTCCCTCAGTGGCTGCTCAGGGTCGTGAAGCATTGCTAGTTGGGCTGCTCTGGAGGGCTGAGTTAGTGTTTGGCCAAAGCACTCTGCAGAGGTTTCTGCTCCTGTCAGATGCTTTAATTGGCCCTTCGACTCCTGGGCCGCCTTGTCGGGAGCCCGCTCTGGCTGGAGCCTCTGTTGGCTCATACTGACCCTGCCTGGACTCGAGCAGCCCGCAGGAGTGGCATCTGTAGTCAAAGCAAGGACAGGACGAGAAAGAGCAGGGAGTGAGGCTGTTCTGGACGGTGAGATGTGCACCAGTGCCTGCTCCTGAGTGGTCTGCGTGGCTAGCGGGGTGGGAAGAAATCCCACCACCACAAGTGGTCTCTTCTCTCGAGTAACAAGTGATGGGATGAGAGGAAACAGCCTCAGGTTGTGCCAGGGGAGGTTTAGACAGGATGTTAGGAACCATTACTTCACTGAAATGGGTTGCCAAGCACTAGAAAAGGCTGCCCAAGAAGTGGTGGAGTCACCATCCCTGGAGGGATTTAAAAGACTTGCAGAGTCTTAGGGCGCTTAGGGACATGGTTTAGTGGTGGACGTGGCACTGTTGAGTTAACGGTTGGACTCGTGATCTTGAAAGTCTTTTCCAACCTAAAGGAGTCTGTGATTCCATCCTCGATGGCCTTAGCTTATTCCTTTGTTCTCCAGGTTCTAGTCATTCTTTACTTGGAGGACCACACCATTAAGGGCCTATTAATAAACGAGGACCTTTATTTTGCCTGCGCTACATTTGCTTGTCAGGCTTGTGTCCGTGGAGGGGACAGGAGGGGATCTTGCTCTGATCTTCAGGCCAAAATCACTCTGCAGCTTGATGAGCTGCTTGGGTAACAGCACCCAAGGGGGTCAGAAATCCCTCAGGTGTGGTTTGCTGTTGTTCTGGGGACTCTGAGCTCCTCGCTGCCCCTGTGACAGTGCCCGGAAAACGAGGCAGAGCTGTAGGCTCAGTCCTGCGTGGGACTGTGTCCCAGCCCTTGGACGGAGCTTCCTGATGGGTGCTGCGAGAGACCTTCCCACACAGCCACGGCCCAGCTGAGTTGTCACAGGGCCCAGCTGTGATATCACAGAGCCCTGCTGGCTCTAAGCTCTGACCGCTGAGCCCTCGGCCCAGACTGCAGCAGCAGTGACATGGTGCAAGTGCAGCAGACCATGGGTCCCATGCACCACTTCCTCCTTCTCCTCATCCTGCTGGCCACGCAGGCCAGAGTTGCCTGGCTTGCTCCGTTGCGAGCGTGGAGAGCAGGTAAAGGGCTCTCGTCCCCGAAAAGCGTGGATGATAGGTTTTCCTCCAGTGCTTTAGCGAGGTTTTCCTCTGTGTGCATGAGACCTCCCTGGTAAGACAGGCCTGAGGGACCGTGTGTTGGTCCATCTGCTCCTCAGGGAGTGCTGCACGTGGCTTGGAAAGAGCATTTGGAGAGCTATAAGGGGCCAGCCAAGAGGTCACCAGGCCCCTCTGTAGCTTTGGCTCCTGTGGTGTTACCTGACCCCCTTCCCGGGCCTTTAGTTCAGCAAAGGAGATGTGGATCCCAACATGCAATGGAAATGGTTCTCATCTGTGCTTGCTTCTAGGTGAGGTTTATCAGGCTTCTTTGCTGGATGTTGATTCAGAGCCCTTGGAGCAGCCTGGAGGTGAGTTCCCTGGAGGAATAAACACTGACAGGGTGGCGAGGGCTTATTCATCTGCAGTTTCCCTTAAGATTCTCTCATGGCTTCCAAGCTTCCAAGTTTCTTGGAGTAACGCTGTCCTTGAGCCAGCGGGTTTATTGGGCTTGAGTTCAGAGCTGGTGTGAGCTGCAGGGAGTCCTTTCCAGTAGCAGCTCTGCGCGTGGGTCGTCTGCGCCACTGTGGTGCCATTGCAGCACGTGGTGACTCTTTGCACCGTGCTCCTGAGCGGAAGGGAGAGAATGAGAAGGGTTGCCTCCTGAAGATGCCATCACCCTGATGGGGAACAGTTCCATCTGATCCAACTGTCCCACATTCTTTCTGCAGATACGGATGCTGAAGGTCTGTGGGAGGTAATTTCAGAAGAGAGCAGTGGGTCACTGCCAAACCCCACGGATGAAACGGAAGCAACGGAGACCCCCGATGCCGATTCAATGAAGCCCCCAGGAGCAGAGTCAAAGGAGCCCCCAGAAAGTGAGTCAACGCAGACCCTGGAAATAGAGGCATCGGGCGCCACCAACATGCCAGGTAATTGTTGTGGGGATAACCCCTGGTATCAGTACAGCCTGGGGAACGAAGGGATTCAGAGCGACCCTGTAGAGAAGCACGAGCGGCTGAGGGAACTGGGGTTGTTCAGTGGGGAGAAAAGGAGGCTCAGAGGAGATGCCATCGCTCTCTGAAACTACCTGAAAGGAGGTGACCGATGGTGTCACAGAGAGGAATTTACAAAACTTTAATTTATTAGCAATTTAGAATTTATTATGGTAAGACTGCAGAATTCCTGTTAACACTTAGTTATCAACTGATTAGCAAAATAATTGAAAATATTTCAAACTTCTGAAACAGAGGCGATGCAACCCACTGAAACAGAGACAACGGAGGGCACGAAAGCAGAGCCAACGGAGTCAACCGAGGCAGAGTCCATGAAAACCACGGAAACTGGGGCAATGGAAGCCACCAACACACCCGGTAATTGCTGTCCCGTGGGCAGCTGGTGTCACCCATCAGGGGGTGGGGGCTTGCCCAGGGGGAGGGACAGTTGCAGGTGGCCCTCCCTGCTACAGGGCTGGGTTTGGTCCCTGTCCCTCAAAGGAGCGACTGGTCAAGCAGCTGCACTCCCCATGTGCTCCCCTTGTTCAGTCGGACAACCTGTCCCAAAGGCTGGGAACGCGCCTCCAGGCACCAGCACACAGAACATCCTGGCCATATCAAACGTGCACAGGACAGACTAATGTTCCGCATTGCTCCTCCAGATGTGGCCAGCAGGACAGCAAGCGTTCCCAAGACCCGGAGCACTGCAAGTGGTCACTGGCCCCCTGACATGGGAAGGCTCTTGGTGATAGCCACAGCAGGAGCCATCTATTCCCTGCCACTTGTGATGATACTGTCCTGTTTTGGAATCTGGATATGGAGGAAAAGAAAAGAGTGAGTAATTAATTCCCTCCACTCCCCATATTGATTCCCTCAGTGGCTGCTCAGGGTCGTGAAGCATTGCTAGTTGGGCTGCTCTGGAGGGCTGAGTTAGTGTTTGGCCAAAGCACTCTGCAGAGGTTTCTGCTCCTGTCAGATGCTTTAATTGGCCCTTCGACTCCTGGGCCGCCTTGTCGGGAGCCCGCTCTGGCTGGAGCCTCTGTTGGCTCATACTGACCCTGCCTGGACTCGAGCAGCCCTCAGGAGTGGCATCTGTAGTCAAAGCAAGGACAGGACGAGAAAGAGCAGGGAGTGAGGCTGTTCTGGAAGGTGAGATGTGCACCAGTGCCTGCTCCTGAGTCGTCTGCGTGGCTAGCGGGGTGGGAAGAAATCCCACCACCACAAGTGGTCTCTTCTCTCGAGTAACAAGTGATGGGATGAGAGGAAACAGCCTCAGGTTGTGCCAGGGGAGGTTTAGACAGGATGTTAGGAACCATTACTTCACTGAAATGGGTTGCCAAGCACTAGAAAAGGCTGCCCAAGAAGTGGTGGAGTCACCATCCCTGGAGGGATTTAAAAGACTTGCAGAGTCTTAGGGCGCTTAGGGACATGGTTTAGTGGTGGACGTGGCACTGTTGGGTTAACGGTTGGACTCGTGATCTTGAAAGTCTTTTCCAACCTAAAGGAGTCTGTGATTCCATCCTCGATGGCCTTAGCTTATTCCTTTGTTCTCCAGGTTCTAGTCATTCTTTACTTGGAGGACCACACCATTAAGGGCCTATTAATAAACGAGGACCTTTATTTTGCCTGCGCTACATTTGCTTGTCAGGCTTGTGTCCGTGGAGGGGACAGGAGGGGATCTTGCTCTGATCTTCAGGCCAAAATCACTCTGCAGCTTGATGAGCTGCTTGGGTAACAGCACCCAAGGGGGTCAGAAATCCCTCAGGTGTGGTTTGCTGTTGTTCTGGGGACTCTGAGCTCCTCGCTGCCCCTGTGACAGTGCCCGGAAAACGAGGCAGAGCTGTAGGCTCAGTCCTGCGTGGGACTGTGTCCCAGCCCTTGGACGGAGCTTCCTGATGGGTGCTGCGAGAGACCTTCCCACACAGCCACGGCCCAGCTGAGTTGTCACAGGGCCCAGCTGTGATATCACAGAGCCCTGCTGGCTCTAAGCTCTGACCGCTGAGCCCTCGGCCCAGACTGCAGCAGCAGTGACATGGTGCAAGTGCAGCAGACCATGGGTCCCATGCACCACTTCCTCCTTCTCCTCATCCTGCTGGCCACGCAGGCCAGAGTTGCCTGGCTTGCTCCGTTGCGAGCGTGGAGAGCAGGTAAAGGGCTCTCGTCCCCGAAAAGCGTGGATGATATGTTTTCCTCCAGTGCTTTAGCGAGGTTTTCCTCTGTGTGCATGAGACCTCCCTGGTAAGACAGGCCTGAGGGACCGTGTGTTGGTCCATCTGCTCCTCAGGGAGTGCTGCACGTGGCTTGGAAAGAGCATTTGGAGAGCTATAAGGGGCCAGCCAAGAGGTCACCAGGCCCCTCTGTAGCTTTGGCTCCTGTGGTGTTACCTGACCCCCTTCCCGGGCCTTTAGTTCAGCAAAGGAAATGTGGATCCCAACATGCAATGGAAATGGTTCTCATCTGTGCTTGCTTCTAGGTGAGGTTTATCAGGCTTCTTTGCTGGATGTTGATTCAGAGCCCTTGGAGCAGCCTGGAGGTGAGTTCCCTGGAGGAATAAACACTGACAGGGTGGCGAGGGCTTATTCATCTGCAGTTTCCCTTAAGATTCTCTCATGGCTTCCAAGCTTCCAAGTTTCTTGGAGTAACGCTGTCCTTGAGCCAGCGGGTTTATTGGGCTTGAGTTCAGAGCTGGTGTGAGCTGCAGGGAGTCCTTTCCAGTGGCAGCTCTGCGCGTGGGTCGTCTGCGCCACTGTGGTGCCATTGCAGCACGTGGTGACTCTGTGCACCGTGCTCCAGAGCGGAAGGGAGAGATGAGAAGGGTTGCCTCCTGAAGATGCCATCACCCTGATGGGGAACAGTTCCATCTGATCCAACTGTCCCACATTCTTTCTGCAGATACGGACGCTGAAGGTCTGTGGGAGGTAATTTCAGAAGAGAGCAGTGGGTCACTGCCAACCCCCACGGATGAAACGGAGGCAACGGAGACCCCTGATGCCGATTCAATGAAGCCCCCAGGAGCAGAGTCAAAGGAGCCCCCAGAAAGTGAGTCAACGCAGACCCTGGAAATAGAGGCATCGGGCGCCACCAACATGCCAGGTAATTGTTGTGGGGATAACCCCTGGTATCAGTACAGCCTGGGGAACGAAGGGATTCAGAGCGGCCCTGTAGAGAAGCACGAGCGGCTGAGGGAACTGGGGTTGTTCAGTGGGGAGAAAAGGAGGCTCAGAGGAGATGCCATCACTCTCTGAAACTACCTGAAAGGAGGTGAGCGATGGTGTCACAGAGAGGAATTTACAAAACTTTAATTTATTAGCAATTTAGAATTTATTATGGTAAGACTGCAGAATTCCTGTTAACACTTAGTTATCAACTGATTAGCAAAATAATTGAAAATATTTCAAACTTCTGAAACAGAGGCGATGCAGCCCACTGAAACAGAGACAACAGAGGGCACGAAAGCAGAGCCAACGGAGTCAACCGAGGCAGAGTCCATGAAAACCACGGAAACTGGGGCAATGGAAGCCACCAACACACCCGGTAATTGCTGTCCCGTGGGCAGCTAGTGTCACCCATCAGGGGGTGGGGTCTTGCCCAGGGGGAGGGACAGTTGCAGGTGGCCCTCCCTGCTGCAGGGCTGGGTTTGGTCCCTGTCCCTCGAAGGAGCGACTGGTCAAGCAGCTGCACTCCCCATGTGCTCCCCTTGTTCAGTGGGACAACCCGTCCCAGAGGCTGGGAACGCGCCTCCAGGCACCAGCACACAGAACATCCTGGCCATATCAAACGTGCACAGGAAACACTAATGTTCCACATTGCTCCTCCAGATGTGGCCAGCAACACAGCAAGCGTTCCCAAGACCCAGAGCACTTCAGGTGGTTACTGGCCCCCAGACATGAAAATCATCTTGGCGATAGCTGCAGCAGGAGCCATCTATTCCCTGCCCCTTGTTTTAATGCTCTCCTGTGTTGTAATCTGGATATGGAGGAAAAGGAAAGAGTGAGTAATTAATTCCCCTCCACCCCCCATAGCTTTCCTCAGTGGCTGCTCAGGGTTGTGAAGCATTGCCAGTTAAGGCTGCTCTGGAGGGCTGAGTTAGTGGTTGGCCAAAGCACTCTGCAGAGGTTTCTGCTCTTGTCAGATGCTTTAATTGGCCCTTCGACTCCTGGGCCGCCTTGTCGGGAGCCCTCTCTGGCTGGAGCCTGTGTTGGCTCAAACTGACCCTGCCTGGACTCGAGCAGCCCTCAGGAGTGGCATCTGTAGTCAAAGCAAGGACAGGACGAGAAAGAGCAGGGAGTGAGGCTGTTCTGGAAGGTGAGATATGCACCAGTGCCTGCTCCTGACCAGGGAGCCTGCCCAGAGGAATCCCCATGCTCAGTGGTGCCCCCAGGGCAGGTGCAGGTGTCCACCTCAGCCAGGGTGTGCTAGAAGTTCTCAACCTGGGTTAGAGTCTTGCCAGCTCTGCACAATCCCTGTGTCACTGTGTCCCTTCTGCACCCGAGGGCTTCAGCAGTGTCCTTCCTCCACAGGTTCCTCTCTGCAGCCTCAGGAGTTTAGCCTGAATCCAGCCCTGCAACCCATTGCTACCTCCCCTGCTGCTCCGTGGCCAGACCAGTGACTGCGGCCCCAGCCGAAAAATAAACAAGTCACTGCCTTTTTACTGGAAAGATGAAGCCTTTACTCTCCTATTTATTCTTTGCGTCAAGGTTCTCAAAGGGTACAATCGATCCATAAAACAGGAAAAAAAATATTCTCTTGCATTATTTGACACACCAAAGGAAACCCTGAGAGAGCACACGGTGGGTATTTGCTGCCTGGTGAACCCAGTGGCCTTCTGGGATGGAGTGACGACCTCAGTGTACAGTGGAAGAGCTCTGGATGTCATCTGTCTGCACATGTGTAAGACCACCGACAGCATCCCCACCACTGCCTTCTCCTTACATTGGAGGGATACAGATCTGTTGAATGGACCATTCTGTGGATCAGTAATTGCCTCGATGATTACACTCAGTTTTACCAGTATGGCTCAGAGCTGGTTTGAGCAGGTCAGTAGGCAGACTGGAGGGCCTGGCGCATGTTGAACATGTGTTCAGCTCCCACACAGCACTGCTGCCCACTGGGCCTGTTCCAGGCAGGAACGAGGTCCCAAGCAATGCTGGCTGCCCTTTCCCCGTGCTGGAAGTCTGGGGGTTGATGCCGAGTGTGCCGTTTTCTTGGGTTGTGCTCCATTTCCCATCTGCAGAACCAGAGCTGGGATGGGATGAGTGTGGCCATTGCTGGTTCTTACAGGGAAGGGCTTTTGTGGTCTCCCAGCAGGTCCAGTGTGGCTGTTGTTTGGAGCAGTGACTGTGCACAGCCCAAAAAGCCCAGGCCTTGTTTCTAAACCTTATCAGTGTCTTGGAGAAGGGTCGCCTTCTGAAGATGCCAGCTCCCTGATGGGGAACAGTTCCGTCTGATCCATCTGTCGCACATTCTTTCTAAAGATATGGGTGCTGAAGGTCTGTAGGTGCCGTTTTCAGAAGAGAGCAGTGGCTCACTGCCCGCCCCCAGGGATGAAACAGAGTCAATGGAGACCCCAGTGCCGAGTCAACAGAGCCCCTGGAAACGGAGGCATCGGAGGCCACCAACATGCCAGGTAATTGCTGTCGGGGTAACTCCTGGAGAATGAAGGGATTCAGAGCAGCCCTGCAGACAAGGAGGAACGTCTGAGGGAACTGGGGTTGTTCAGTGGGGAGAAAAGGAGTCTCAGAGGAGATGCCATCGGTCTCTACAAGTACCTGAAAGGAGGTAAGCGACGGTGTCACAGAGAGGAAGTTACAGAACTTTGGTTTATTAGCAATTTAGAATTCATTAAGGTAAGATAGCAAAATTCCTAAAAGACTTAGTTATCATTAGATTGGTAAAATAATTAAAACTGTTTCAACCTACTGAAACAGAGGCGATGAAAACCACCCGAACAGAGAGAACAGAGGGCACCGATGCAGAGGAGAAGGAGGTGATGAAAGCAGGGGCAACAGAGGCAACGGAAACCAGCAACCCGCACGGTAATTGCTGTCCCGTGGGCAGCTGGTGTCACCCATCAGGGGGTGGGGGCTTGCCCAGGGGGAGGGACAGTTGCAGGTGGCCCTCCCTGCTACAGGGCTGGGTTTGGTCCCTGTCCCTCAAGCAGCTGCACTCCCCATGTGCTCCCCTTGTTCAGTGGGACAACCTGTCCAAAAGGCTGGGAACGCGCCTCCAGGCACCAGCACACAGAACATCCTGACCATATCAAACGTGCACAGGACAGACTAATGTTCCGCATTGCTCCTCCAGATGTGGCCAGCAAGACAGCAAGCGTTCCCAAGACCGTGAGGACTTTAGGTGGTTACTGTCCCCCAGATATGCAAATGACCTTGGTGATAGCCACAGCAGGAGCCATCTATTCCATGCCCCTTGTGATAATGCTGTCCTGTGTTGTAATCCGGATATGGAGGCAAAGAAAAGAGTAAGGAAGGAATCCCTATGCTCAGTGGTGCCACCAGTTGCAGGAGAAGCTGGAGCGGTGGGCCCCTGTGAACTTGATGAGGCTCAACAAAGCCAAGTGCAAGGTCCTGCACCTGGGTCGGGGTAACTCCTGGTATCAACACAGGCTGGGGAATGAAGGGATTCAGAGCAGCCCTGCAGACAAGGACGAGCGTCTGAGGGGGGACGGCCCCTGAGGCAGGAACAGCCCCTGTGGGGGGAAAGGCGGCTTAGTGGGAAAAGCCGGTTGGGCGGGGAACAGTCCCTGAGGGAGGAAAACCTATCTGAGGGGGGAAAAGGCGGTTGAGTCAGGAAAGCCGGCTGAGGAGAGAACAGCGGCTGAGAGGGGAAAAGGCAGGTGAGGGGAGAAAAGGCGTCTGAGGGGGGAAAAGGCACGGCCTCTGAGAGGGGAAAAGGCACGGCCTCTGAGGGGGAAAATGGTGGTTGAGGCAGGAAAGGCTGCTGAGGAGGGAACGGCCCCTGAGGGGGGAGAGGCGGCTGAGGTGGGAAAAGACGGCTGAGGGGGGAAAAGGAACGGCCTCTGAGGGGGGAAAAGGCACGGCCTCTGAGGGGGAAAATGGTGGTTGAGGCAGGAAAGGCTGCTGAGGAGGGAACGGCCCCTGAGGGGGGAGAGGCGGCTGAGGGGGAAAAAGGAGCGGCCTCTGAGGGGGATAATGGTGGTTGAGGCAGGAACGACCCCTGAGCGGGGGGTAATAGGCGTCTGAGGGGCGAACGGTCCCTGAGGGGAGGAGGCGATAGGTGGCTGCTCCCGGGCCGCGGCGGCGGCTGTGGGGGAGCAGCCGTGTGAGGGAGGATGATCAATGAAGTGCCTCCCGCAGAGCTGTTGAAGCGCTGGCAGCAATTGCCGGTTGGGCCGGGAACAGTCCCTGAGGGGGGAAAGGCACGGCGGCTGAGGCGGATAACGGTGGTTGAGGCAGGAAAGACTGCTGAGGACGGAACGGCCGGTGGTGGGGGGGGGGGGGGGTAGGCGGCTATGGGCGGGAACGGCCCCTGAGGGGGAAAATGGTGGTTGAGGCGGGAACGGCCCCTGAGCGGGGGTGTGTGTGTGTGTGTGTGTGTGTGTGTGTGTGTGTAAAAGGTGTCTGGATAAACACATAGTGCAATGGGTGCAGAGTTGGCTGATGGACTGGGCTCCAAGAGTCCATAGTGAATGGAGTTACATCAGGCTGGTGTCCAGACACTAGCGGGGTCCCACAGAGATCCATCCTGGGGCCAGTGCTCTTCAATATTTTCGTAAATGACCTGGATGAAGGACTTGCAGGTTGATTGACAAAGTTTGCCAATGACCCAAAACTGAAGGGAGCTCTTGACCCTCTTGGGAGCCAAGAGGCCCTGCGGGGGGTTCTTGACAGATTGGAGAGCTGGGCAATCCCCAGCTGCATGAAAGGGCAAATGTGGGGTTCTGCACGTGGGAGACAGCAACCCTGCATACATGTACAGTCTGGGGTCTGAGATGCTGGAGAGCAGCCCTGCTCAGGGGGACCTGGGGGTTCTGATTGACGACAAGTTGAATATGAGCCAACAGTGTGCCCTGGCAGACAAGAGAGCCAAGTGTGTCCTGGGGTGTATCAAGCACGGCATCGCCAGCCGGTTGAGGGAGGGCCTTGTCCCACTCTACTCTGCACTGGTGCGGCCCCACCTCGAGCACTGGGTGCAGTTTGGGGTGGCACAGTATAAAAAAGACCTAAAACTACTGGTGAGTGTCCAGCAGAGGCCACAAGGTGGGTGAGGGGTCTGGAGGGGAAGTCCTGTGTGGAGCAGCTGAAGTCACTTGGTCTGTTCATCCTGGAGAAGAGGAGACTGAGAGGGGATCTCGTAGCTGTTTACTGCCTTCCCACAAGGGAGGGAGCTGAAACAGGTGCTGATCTCCTCTCTTTTGCGACCTATGATAGGAGTAGAGGTACTGGCAGGAAGATCTGCCAGGGGAGGTTTAGATTGGGTATTAGGAAGAGGTTCTTCACCCAGCGGGTGATGGAGCAGCTCCCCAGGGAAGCAGTCACGGCACGTACTCTGCCGGCATGAGCAGCCCTCAGGAGTGGCATCCATAGGCAAAAGAAAGTCTGGACGATGGCTTCCAAACTTCATGGGATAATGCTGTCCTTGGGCTAGCAGGCTTATTGAGCTTGAGTTTGGTCCATGTCCCTCGAGGGAGCGACTGCGCTCCCTATGTGCTCCCCTTGTTTAGTGGGACAGCGTGTCCCAAAGACTGGGAGCGCACCTCCAGGCAGCAGCACACAGAACATCCCGGCCATATCAAACGTGCTGCAAACTTTCCAGTGGTGCACAGGACAGAAGGATGTTCCAAATTTCTCCTCCAGATGTTATCAGCCAGACAGCAAGTGTTCCCAAGACCCAGAGCACTTCAGGTGGTTGCTGACCCCCAGCCATGCAAATGATCCACTGGATCCAACAACAGCCCACATAAGGGAGAGAAGGTGTTTTTACAGGTGCATCAGAAAGGTGGTGCAAAGCAGCACAGCGTGGTCTGCGTGGCGAGCGGGGTGGGAAGAAATCCCACCACCACAAGTGGTCTCTTCTCTCGAGTAACAAGTGATGGGATGAGAGGAAACAGCCTCAGGTTGTGCCGGGGGAGGTTTAGACAGGATGTTGGGAACCATTACTTCACTGAAAAGGGTTGCCAAGCACTAGAAAAGGCTGCCCAAGAAGTGGTGGAGTCACCATCCCTGGAGGGATTTAAAAGACTTGCAGAGTCTTAGGGCGCTTAGGGACATGGTTTAGTGGTGGATGTGGCACTGTTGAGTTAACGGTTGGACTCGTGATCTTGAAAGTCTTTTCCAACCTAAAGGAGTCTGTGATTCCATCCTCGATGGCCTTAGCTCATTCCTTTGTTCTCCAGGTTCTAGTCATTCTTTACTTGGAGGACCACACCATTAAGGGCCTATTAATAAATGAGGACCTTTATTTTGCCTGCGCTACATTTGCTTGTCAGGCTTGTGTCCCTGGAGGGGACAGGAGGGGATCTTGCTCTGATCTTCAGGCCAAAATCACTCTGCAGCTTGATGAGCTGCTTGGGTAACAGCACCCAAGGGGGTCAGAAATCCCTCAGGTGTGGTTTGCTGTTGTTCTGGGGACTCTGAGCTCCTCGCTGCCCCTGTGACAGTGCCCGGAAAACGAGGCAGAGCTGTAGGCTCAGTCCTGCGTGGGACTGTGTCCCAGCCCTTGGACGGAGCTTCCTGATGGGCGCCGCGAGAGACCTTCCCACACAGCCACGGCCCAGCTGTGATGTCACAGGGCCCAGCTTTGATGTCACAGAGCCCTGCTGGCTCTAAGCTCTGACCGCTCAGCCCTCGGCCCAGACTGCAGCAGCAGTGACATGGTGCAAGTGCAGCAGACCATGGGTCCCATGCACCACTTCCTCCTTCTCCTCATCCTGCTGGCCACGCAGGCCAGAGTTGCCTGGCTTGCTCCGTTGCGAGCGTGGAGAGCAGGTAAAGGGCTTTCGTCCCCGAGAAGCGTGGATGATAGGTTTTCCTCCAGTGCTTTAGCGAGGTTTTCCTCTGTGTGCATGAGACCTCCCTGGTAAGACAGGCCTGAGGGACCGTGTGTTGGTCCATCTGCTCCTCAGGGAGTGCTGCACGTGGCTTGGAAAGAGCATTTGGAGAGCTATAAGGGGCCAGCCAAGAGGTCACCAGGCCCCTCTGTAGCTTTGGCTCCTGTGGTGTTACCTGACCCCCTTCCCGGGCCTTTAGTTCAGCAAAGGAAATGTGGATCCCAACATGCAATGGAAATGGTTCTCATCTGTGCTTGCTTCTAGGTGAGGTTTATCAGGCTTCTTTGCTGGATGTTGATTCAGAGCCCTTGGAGCAGTCTGGAGGTGAGTTCTCAATGGCCTTTTTCCCTGGAGGAATAAACACTGACAGGGTGGCGAGGGCTTATTCATCTGCAGTTTCGCTTAAGATTCTCTCATGGCTTCCAAGCTTCCAAGTTTCTTGGAGTAACGCTGTCCTTGAGCCAGCGGGTTTATTGGGCTTGAGTTCAGAGCTGGTGTGAGCTGCAGGGAGTCCTTTCCAGTGGCAGCTCTGCGCGTGGGTCGTCTGCGCCACTGTGGTGCCATTGCAGCACGTGGTGACTCTGTGCACCGTGCTCCAGAGCGGAAGGGAGAGATGAGAAGGGTTGCCTCCTGAAGATGCCATCACCCTGATGGGGAACAGTTCCATCTGATCCAACTGTCCCACATTCTTTCTGCAGATACGGACGCTGAAGGTCTGTGGGAGGTAATTTCAGAAGAGAGCAGTGGGTCACTGCCAACCCCCACGGATGAAACGGAGGCAACGGAGACCCCTGATGCCGATTCAATGAAGCCCCCAGGAGCAGAGTCAAAGGAGCCCCCAGAAAGTGAGTCAACGCAGACCCTGGAAATAGAGGCATCGGGCGCCACCAACATGCCAGGTAATTGTTGTGGGGATAACCCCTGGTATCAGTACAGCCTGGGGAACGAAGGGATTCAGAGCGGCCCTGTAGAGAAGCACGAGCGGCTGAGGGAACTGGGGTTGTTCAGTGGGGAGAAAAGGAGGCTCAGAGGAGATGCCATCACTCTCTGAAACTACCTGAAAGGAGGTGAGCGATGGTGTCACAGAGAGGAATTTACAAAACTTTAATTTATTAGCAATTTAGAATTTATTATGGTAAGACTGCAGAATTCCTGTTAACACTTAGTTATCAACTGATTAGCAAAATAATTGAAAATATTTCAAACTTCTGAAACAGAGGCGATGCAGCCCACTGAAACAGAGACAACAGAGGGCACGAAAGCAGAGCCAACGGAGTCAACCGAGGCAGAGTCCATGAAAACCACGGAAACTGGGGCAATGGAAGCCACCAACACACCCGGTAATTGCTGTCCCGTGGGCAGCTAGTGTCACCCATCAGGGGGTGGGGTCTTGCCCAGGGGGAGGGACAGTTGCAGGTGGCCCTCCCTGCTGCAGGGCTGGGTTTGGTCCCTGTCCCTCGAAGGAGCGACTGGTCAAGCAGCTGCACTCCCCATGTGCTCCCCTTGTTCAGTGGGACAACCCGTCCCAGAGGCTGGGAACGCGCCTCCAGGCACCAGCACACAGAACATCCTGGCCATATCAAACGTGCACAGGAAACACTAATGTTCCACATTGCTCCTCCAGATGTGGCCAGCAACACAGCAAGCGTTCCCAAGACCCAGAGCACTTCAGGTGGTTACTGGCCCCCAGACATGAAAATCATCTTGGCGATAGCTGCAGCAGGAGCCATCTATTCCCTGCCCCTTGTTTTAATGCTCTCCTGTGTTGTAATCTGGATATGGAGGAAAAGGAAAGAGTGAGTAATTAATTCCCCTCCACCCCCCATAGCTTTCCTCAGTGGCTGCTCAGGGTTGTGAAGCATTGCCAGTTAAGGCTGCTCTGGAGGGCTGAGTTAGTGGTTGGCCAAAGCACTCTGCAGAGGTTTCTGCTCTTGTCAGATGCTTTAATTGGCCCTTCGACTCCTGGGCCGCCTTGTCGGGAGCCCTCTCTGGCTGGAGCCTGTGTTGGCTCAAACTGACCCTGCCTGGACTCGAGCAGCCCTCAGGAGTGGCATCTGTAGTCAAAGCAAGGACAGGACGAGAAAGAGCAGGGAGTGAGGCTGTTCTGGAAGGTGAGATATGCACCAGTGCCTGCTCCTGACCAGGGAGCCTGCCCAGAGGAATCCCCATGCTCAGTGGTGCCCCCAGGGCAGGTGCAGGTGTCCACCTCAGCCAGGGTGTGCTAGAAGTTCTCAACCTGGGTTAGAGTCTTGCCAGCTCTGCACAATCCCTGTGTCACTGTGTCCCTTCTGCACCCGAGGGCTTCAGCAGTGTCCTTCCTCCACAGGTTCCTCTCTGCAGCCTCAGGAGTTTAGCCTGAATCCAGCCCTGCAACCCATTGCTACCTCCCCTGCTGCTCCGTGGCCAGACCAGTGACTGCGGCCCCAGCCGAAAAATAAACAAGTCACTGCCTTTTTACTGGAAAGATGAAGCCTTTACTCTCCTATTTATTCTTTGCGTCAAGGTTCTCAAAGGGTACAATCGATCCATAAAACAGGAAAAAAAATATTCTCTTGCATTATTTGACACACCAAAGGAAACCCTGAGAGAGCACACGGTGGGTATTTGCTGCCTGGTGAACCCAGTGGCCTTCTGGGATGGAGTGACGACCTCAGTGTACAGTGGAAGAGCTCTGGATGTCATCTGTCTGCACATGTGTAAGACCACCGACAGCATCCCCACCACTGCCTTCTCCTTACATTGGAGGGATACAGATCTGTTGAATGGACCATTCTGTGGATCAGTAATTGCCTCGATGATTACACTCAGTTTTACCAGTATGGCTCAGAGCTGGTTTGAGCAGGTCAGTAGGCAGACTGGAGGGCCTGGCGCGTGTTGAACATGTGTTCAGCTCCCACACAGCACTGCTGCCCACTGGGCCTGTTCCAGGCAGGAACGAGGTCCCAAGCAATGCTGGCTGCCCTTTCCCCGTGCTGGAAGTCTGGGGGTTGATGCCGAGTGTGCCGTTTTCTTGGGTTGTGCTCCATTTCCCATCTGCAGAACCAGAGCTGGGATGGGATGAGTGTGGCCATTGCTGGTTCTTACAGGGAAGGGCTTTTGTGGTCTCCCAGCAGGTCCAGTGTGGCTGTTGTTTGGAGCAGTGACTGTGCACAGCCCAAAAAGCCCAGGCCTTGTTTCTAAACCTTATCAGTGTCTTGGAGAAGGGTCGCCTTCTGAAGATGCCAGCTCCCTGATGGGGAACAGTTCCGTCTGATCCATCTGTCGCACATTCTTTCTAAAGATATGGGTGCTGAAGGTCTGTAGGTGCCGTTTTCAGAAGAGAGCAGTGGCTCACTGCCCGCCCCCAGGGATGAAACAGAGTCAATGGAGACCCCAGTGCCGAGTCAACAGAGCCCCTGGAAACGGAGGCATCGGAGGCCACCAACATGCCAGGTAATTGCTGTCGGGGTAACTCCTGGAGAATGAAGGGATTCAGAGCAGCCCTGCAGACAAGGAGGAACGTCTGAGGGAACTGGGGTTGTTCAGTGGGGAGAAAAGGAGTCTCAGAGGAGATGCCATCGGTCTCTACAAGTACCTGAAAGGAGGTAAGCGACGGTGTCACAGAGAGGAAGTTACAGAACTTTGGTTTATTAGCAATTTAGAATTCATTAAGGTAAGATAGCAAAATTCCTAAAAGACTTAGTTATCATTAGATTGGTAAAATAATTAAAACTGTTTCAACCTACTGAAACAGAGGCGATGAAAACCACCCGAACAGAGAGAACAGAGGGCACCGATGCAGAGGAGAAGGAGGTGATGAAAGCAGGGGCAACAGAGGCAACGGAAACCAGCAACCCGCACGGTAATTGCTGTCCCGTGGGCAGCTGGTGTCACCCATCAGGGGGTGGGGGCTTGCCCAGGGGGAGGGACAGTTGCAGGTGGCCCTCCCTGCTACAGGGCTGGGTTTGGTCCCTGTCCCTCAAGCAGCTGCACTCCCCATGTGCTCCCCTTGTTCAGTGGGACAACCTGTCCAAAAGGCTGGGAACGCGCCTCCAGGCACCAGCACACAGAACATCCTGACCATATCAAACGTGCACAGGACAGACTAATGTTCCGCATTGCTCCTCCAGATGTGGCCAGCAAGACAGCAAGCGTTCCCAAGACCGTGAGGACTTTAGGTGGTTACTGTCCCCCAGATATGCAAATGACCTTGGTGATAGCCACAGCAGGAGCCATCTATTCCATGCCCCTTGTGATAATGCTGTCCTGTGTTGTAATCCGGATATGGAGGCAAAGAAAAGAGTAAGGAAGGAATCCCTATGCTCAGTGGTGCCACCAGTTGCAGGAGAAGCTGGAGCGGTGGGCCCCTGTGAACTTGATGAGGCTCAACAAAGCCAAGTGCAAGGTCCTGCACCTGGGTCGGGGTAACTCCTGGTATCAACACAGGCTGGGGAATGAAGGGATTCAGAGCAGCCCTGCAGACAAGGACGAGCGTCTGAGGGGGGACGGCCCCTGAGGCAGGAACAGCCCCTGTGGGGGGAAAGGCGGCTTAGTGGGAAAAGCCGGTTGGGCGGGGAACAGTCCCTGAGGGAGGAAAACCTATCTGAGGGGGGAAAAGGCGGTTGAGTCAGGAAAGCCGGCTGAGGAGAGAACAGCGGCTGAGAGGGGAAAAGGCAGGTGAGGGGAGAAAAGGCGTCTGAGGGGGGAAAAGGCACGGCCTCTGAGAGGGGAAAAGGCACGGCCTCTGAGGGGGAAAATGGTGGTTGAGGCAGGAAAGGCTGCTGAGGAGGGAACGGCCCCTGAGGGGGGAGAGGCGGCTGAGGTGGGAAAAGACGGCTGAGGGGGGAAAAGGAACGGCCTCTGAGGGGGGAAAAGGCACGGCCTCTGAGGGGGAAAATGGTGGTTGAGGCAGGAAAGGCTGCTGAGGAGGGAACGGCCCCTGAGGGGGGAGAGGCGGCTGAGGGGGAAAAAGGAGCGGCCTCTGAGGGGGATAATGGTGGTTGAGGCAGGAACGACCCCTGAGCGGGGGGTAATAGGCGTCTGAGGGGCGAACGGTCCCTGAGGGGAGGAGGCGATAGGTGGCTGCTCCCGGGCCGCGGCGGCGGCTGTGGGGGAGCAGCCGTGTGAGGGAGGATGATCAATGAAGTGCCTCCCGCAGAGCTGTTGAAGCGCTGGCAGCAATTGCCGGTTGGGCCGGGAACAGTCCCTGAGGGGGGAAAGGCACGGCGGCTGAGGCGGATAACGGTGGTTGAGGCAGGAAAGACTGCTGAGGACGGAACGGCCGGTGGTGGGGGGGGGGGGGGGGTAGGCGGCTATGGGCGGGAACGGCCCCTGAGGGGGAAAATGGTGGTTGAGGCGGGAACGGCCCCTGAGCGGGTGTGTGTGTGTGTGTGTGTGTGTGTGTGTGTAAAAGGTGTCTGGATAAACACATAGTGCAATGGGTGCAGAGTTGGCTGATGGACTGGGCTCCAAGAGTCATAGTGAATGGAGTTACATCAGGCTGGTGTCCAGACACTAGCGGGGTCCCACAGAGATCCATCCTGGGGCCAGTGCTCTTCAATATTTTCGTAAATGACCTGGATGAAGGACTTGCAGGTTGATTGACAAAGTTTGCCAATGACCCAAAACTGAAGGGAGCTCTTGACCCTCTTGGGAGCCAAGAGGCCCTGCGGGGGGTTCTTGACAGATTGGAGAGCTGGGCAATCCCCAGCTGCATGAAAGGGCAAATGTGGGGTTCTGCACGTGGGAGACAGCAACCCTGCATACATGTACAGTCTGGGGTCTGAGATGCTGGAGAGCAGCCCTGCTCAGGGGGACCTGGGGGTTCTGATTGACGACAAGTTGAATATGAGCCAACAGTGTGCCCTGGCAGACAAGAGAGCCAAGTGTGTCCTGGGGTGTATCAAGCACGGCATCGCCAGCCGGTTGAGGGAGGGCCTTGTCCCACTCTACTCTGCACTGGTGCGGCCCCACCTCGAGCACTGGGTGCAGTTTGGGGTGGCACAGTATAAAAAAGACCTAAAACTACTGGTGAGTGTCCAGCAGAGGCCACAAGGTGGGTGAGGGGTCTGGAGGGGAAGTCCTGTGTGGAGCAGCTGAAGTCACTTGGTCTGTTCATCCTGGAGAAGAGGAGACTGAGAGGGGATCTCGTAGCTGTTTACTGCCTTCCCACAAGGGAGGGAGCTGAAACAGGTGCTGATCTCCTCTCTTTTGCGACCTATGATAGGAGTAGAGGTACTGGCAGGAAGATCTGCCAGGGGAGGTTTAGATTGGGTATTAGGAAGAGGTTCTTCACCCAGCGGGTGATGGAGCAGCTCCCCAGGGAAGCAGTCACGGCACGTACTCTGCCGGCATGAGCAGCCCTCAGGAGTGGCATCCATAGGCAAAAGAAAGTCTGGACGATGGCTTCCAAACTTCATGGGATAATGCTGTCCTTGGGCTAGCAGGCTTATTGAGCTTGAGTTTGGTCCATGTCCCTCGAGGGAGCGACTGCGCTCCCTATGTGCTCCCCTTGTTTAGTGGGACAGCGTGTCCCAAAGACTGGGAGCGCACCTCCAGGCAGCAGCACACAGAACATCCCGGCCATATCAAACGTGCTGCAAACTTTCCAGTGGTGCACAGGACAGAAGGATGTTCCAAATTTCTCCTCCAGATGTTATCAGCCAGACAGCAAGTGTTCCCAAGACCCAGAGCACTTCAGGTGGTTGCTGACCCCCAGCCATGCAAATGATCCACTGGATCCAACAACAGCCCACATAAGGGAGAGAAGGTGTTTTTACAGGTGCATCAGAAAGGTGGTGCAAAGCAGCACAGCGTGGTCTGCGTGGCGAGCGGGGTGGGAAGAAATCCCACCACCACAAGTGGTCTCTTCTCTCGAGTAACAAGTGATGGGATGAGAGGAAACAGCCTCAGGTTGTGCCGGGGGAGGTTTAGACAGGATGTTGGGAACCATTACTTCACTGAAAAGGGTTGCCAAGCACTAGAAAAGGCTGCCCAAGAAGTGGTGGAGTCACCATCCCTGGAGGGATTTAAAAGACTTGCAGAGTCTTAGGGCGCTTAGGGACATGGTTTAGTGGTGGACGTGGCACTGTTGAGTTAACGGTTGGACTCGTGATCTTGAAAGTCTTTTCCAACCTAAAGGAGTCTGTGATTCCATCCTCGATGGCCTTAGCTCATTCCTTTGTTCTCCAGGTTCTAGTCATTCTTTACTTGGAGGACCACACCATTAAGGGCCTATTAATAAATGAGGACCTTTATTTTGCCTGCGCTACATTTGCTTGTCAGGCTTGTGTCCCTGGAGGGGACAGGAGGGGATCTTGCTCTGATCTTCAGGCCAAAATCACTCTGCAGCTTGATGAGCTGCTTGGGTAACAGCACCCAAGGGGGTCAGAAATCCCTCAGGTGTGGTTTGCTGTTGTTCTGGGGACTCTGAGCTCCTCGCTGCCCCTGTGACAGTGCCCGGAAAACGAGGCAGAGCTGTAGGCTCAGTCCTGCGTGGGACTGTGTCCCAGCCCTTGGACGGAGCTTCCTGATGGGCGCCGCGAGAGACCTTCCCACACAGCCACGGCCCAGCTGTGATGTCACAGGGCCCAGCTTTGATGTCACAGAGCCCTGCTGGCTCTAAGCTCTGACCGCTCAGCCCTCGGCCCAGACTGCAGCAGCAGTGACATGGTGCAAGTGCAGCAGACCATGGGTCCCATGCACCACTTCCTCCTTCTCCTCATCCTGCTGGCCACGCAGGCCAGAGTTGCCTGGCTTGCTCCGTTGCGAGCGTGGAGAGCAGGTAAAGGGCTTTCGTCCCCGAGAAGCGTGGATGATAGGTTTTCCTCCAGTGCTTTAGCGAGGTTTTCCTCTGTGTGCATGAGACCTCCCTGGTAAGACAGGCCTGAGGGACCGTGTGTTGGTCCATCTGCTCCTCAGGGAGTGCTGCACGTGGCTTGGAAAGAGCATTTGGAGAGCTATAAGGGGCCAGCCAAGAGGTCACCAGGCCCCTCTGTAGCTTTGGCTCCTGTGGTGTTACCTGACCCCCTTCCCGGGCCTTTAGTTCAGCAAAGGAAATGTGGATCCCAACATGCAATGGAAATGGTTCTCATCTGTGCTTGCTTCTAGGTGAGGTTTATCAGGCTTCTTTGCTGGATGTTGATTCAGAGCCCTTGGAGCAGTCTGGAGGTGAGTTCTCAATGGCCTTTTTCCCTGGAGGAATAAACACTGACAGGGTGGCGAGGGCTTATTCATCTGCAGTTTCCCTTAAGATTCTCTCATGGCTTCCAAGCTTCCAAGTTTCTTGGAGTAACGCTGTCCTTGAGCCAGCGGGTTTATTGGGCTTGAGTTCAGAGCTGGTGTGAGCTGCAGGGAGTCCTTTCCAGTGGCAGCTCTGCGCGTGGGTCGTCTGCGCCACTGTGGTGCCATTGCAGCACGTGGTGACTCTGTGCACCGTGCTCCAGAGCGGAAGGGAGAGATGAGAAGGGTTGCCTCCTGAAGATGCCATCACCCTGATGGGGAACAGTTCCATCTGATCCAACTGTCCCACATTCTTTCTGCAGATACGGACGCTGAAGGTCTGTGGGAGGTAATTTCAGAAGAGAGCAGTGGGTCACTGCCAACCCCCACGGATGAAACGGAGGCAACGGAGACCCCTGATGCCGATTCAATGAAGCCCCCAGGAGCAGAGTCAAAGGAGCCCCCAGAAAGTGAGTCAACGCAGACCCTGGAAATAGAGGCATCGGGCGCCACCAACATGCCAGGTAATTGTTGTGGGGATAACCCCTGGTATCAGTACAGCCTGGGGAACGAAGGGATTCAGAGCGGCCCTGTAGAGAAGCACGAGCGGCTGAGGGAACTGGGGTTGTTCAGTGGGGAGAAAAGGAGGCTCAGAGGAGATGCCATCACTCTCTGAAACTACCTGAAAGGAGGTGAGCGATGGTGTCACAGAGAGGAATTTACAAAACTTTAATTTATTAGCAATTTAGAATTTATTATGGTAAGACTGCAGAATTCCTGTTAACACTTAGTTATCAACTGATTAGCAAAATAATTGAAAATATTTCAAACTTCTGAAACAGAGGCGATGCAGCCCACTGAAACAGAGACAACAGAGGGCACGAAAGCAGAGCCAACGGAGTCAACCGAGGCAGAGTCCATGAAAACCACGGAAACTGGGGCAATGGAAGCCACCAACACACCCGGTAATTGCTGTCCCGTGGGCAGCTAGTGTCACCCATCAGGGGGTGGGGTCTTGCCCAGGGGGAGGGGACAGTTGCAGGTGGCCCTCCCTGCTGCAGGGCTGGGTTTGGTCCCTGTCCTCGAAGGAGCGACTGGTCAAGCAGCTGCACTCCCCATGTGCTCCCCTTGTTCAGTGGGACAACCCGTCCAGAGGCTGGGAACGCGCCTCCAGGCACCAGCACACAGAACATCCTGGCCATATCAAACGTGCACAGGAAACACTAATGTTCCACATTGCTCCTCCAGATGTGGCCAGCAACACAGCAAGCGTTCCCAAGACCCAGAGCACTTCAGGTGGTTACTGGCCCCCAGACATGAAAATCATCTTGGCGATAGCTGCAGCAGGAGCCATCTATTCCCTGCCCCTTGTTTTAATGCTCTCCTGTGTTGTAATCTGGATATGGAGGAAAAGGAAAGAGTGAGTAATTAATTCCCCTCCACCCCCCATAGCTTTCCTCAGTGGCTGCTCAGGGTTGTGAAGCATTGCCAGTTAAGGCTGCTCTGGAGGGCTGAGTTAGTGGTTGGCCAAAGCACTCTGCAGAGGTTTCTGCTCTTGTCAGATGCTTTAATTGGCCCTTCGACTCCTGGCCGCCTTGTCGGGAGCCCTCTCTGGCTGGAGCCTGTGTTGGCTCAAACTGACCCTGCCTGGACTCGAGCAGCCCTCAGGAGTGGCATCTGTAGTCAAAGCAAGGACAGGACGAGAAAGAGCAGGGAGTGAGGCTGTTCTGGAAGGTGAGATATGCACCAGTGCCTGCTCCTGACCAGGGAGCCTGCCCAGAGGAATCCCCATGCTCAGTGGTGCCCCCAGGGCAGGTGCAGGTGTCCACCTCAGCCAGGGTGTGCTAGAAGTTCTCAACCTGGGTTAGAGTCTTGCCAGCTCTGCACAATCCCTGTGTCACTGTGTCCCTTCTGCACCCGAGGGCTTCAGCAGTGTCCTTCCTCCACAGGTTCCTCTCTGCAGCCTCAGGAGTTTAGCCTGAATCCAGCCCTGCAACCCATTGCTACCTCCCCTGCTGCTCCGTGGCCAGACCAGTGACTGCGGCCCCAGCCGAAAAATAAACAAGTCACTGCCTTTTTACTGGAAAGATGAAGCCTTTACTCTCCTATTTATTCTTTGCGTCAAGGTTCTCAAAGGGTACAATCGATCCATAAAACAGGAAAAAAAATATTCTCTTGCATTATTTGACACACCAAAGGAAACCCTGAGAGAGCACACGGTGGGTATTTGCTGCCTGGTGAACCAGTGGCCTTCTGGGATGGAGTGACGACCTCAGTGTACAGTGGAAGAGCTCTGGATGTCATCTGTCTGCACATGTGTAAGACCACCGACAGCATCCCCACCACTGCCTTCTCCTTACATTGGAGGGATACAGATCTGTTGAATGGACCATTCTGTGGATCAGTAATTGCCTCGATGATTACACTCAGTTTTACCAGTATGGCTCAGAGCTGGTTTGAGCAGGTCAGTAGGCAGACTGGAGGGCCTGGCGCGTGTTGAACATGTGTTCAGCTCCCACACAGCACTGCTGCCCACTGGGCCTGTTCCAGGCAGGAACGAGGTCCCAAGCAATGCTGGCTTGCCCTTTCCCCGTGCTGGAAGTCTGGGGGTTGATGCCGAGTGTGCCGTTTTCTTGGGTTGTGCTCCATTTCCCATCTGCAGAACCAGAGCTGGGATGGGATGAGTGTGGCCATTGCTGGTTCTTACAGGGAAGGGCTTTTGTGTCTCCCAGCAGGTCCAGTGTGGCTGTTGTTTGGAGCAGTGACTGTGCACAGCCCAAAAAGCCCAGGCCTTGTTTCTAAACCTTATCAGTGTCTTGGAGAAGGGTCGCCTTCTGAAGATGCCAGCTCCCTGATGGGGAACAGTTCCGTCTGATCCATCTGTCGCACATTCTTTCTAAAGATATGGGTGCTGAAGGTCTGTAGGTGCCGTTTTCAGAAGAGAGCAGTGGCTCACTGCCCGCCCCCAGGGATGAAACAGAGTCAATGGAGACCCCAGTGCCGAGTCAACAGAGCCCCTGGAAACGGAGGCATCGAGGCCACCAACATGCCAGGTAATTGCTGTCGGGGTAACTCCTGGAGAATGAAGGGATTCAGAGCAGCCCTGCAGACAAGGAGGAACGTCTGAGGGAACTGGGGTTGTTCAGTGGGGAGAAAAGGAGTCTCAGAGGAGATGCCAATCGGTCTCTACAAGTACCTGAAAGGAGGTAAGCGACGGTGTCACAGAGAGGAAGTTACAGAACTTTGGTTTATTAGCAATTTAGAATTCATTAAGGTAAGATAGCAAAATTCCTAAAAGACTTAGTTATCATTAGATTGGTAAAATAATTAAAACTGTTTCAACCTACTGAAACAGAGGCGATGAAAACCACCCGAACAGAGAGAACAGAGGGCACCGATTGCAGAGGAGAAGGAGGTGATGAAAGCAGGGGCAACAGAGGCAACGGAAACCAGCAACCCGCACGGTAATTGCTGTCCCGTGGGCAGCTGGTGTCACCCATCAGGGGGTGGGGGCTTGCCCAGGGGGAGGGACAGTTGCAGGTGGCCCTCCCTGCTACAGGGCTGGGTTTGGTCCCTGTCCCTCAAGCAGCTGCACTCCCCATGTGCTCCCCTTGTTCAGTGGGACAACCTGTCCAAAAGGCTGGGAACGCGCCTCCAGGCACCAGCACACAGAACATCCTGACCATATCAAACGTGCACAGGACAGACTAATGTTCCGCATTGCTCCTCCAGATGTGGCCAGCAAGACAGCAAGCGTTCCCAAGACCGTGAGGACTTTAGGTGGTTACTGTCCCCCAGATATGCAAATGACCTTGGTGATAGCCACAGCAGGAGCCATCTATTCCATGCCCCTTGTGATAATGCTGTCCTGTGTTGTAATCCGGATATGGAGGCAAAGAAAAGAGTAAGGAAGGAATCCCT
>JAUMJL010001912.1:0-94512 GCA_033558185.1 Dromococcyx pavoninus
GGGGAAGGAGGGGCCACGCGGGCGGAGACGGCGCGCGGGGGACCTGGAGACTGCAGGTACGGCCACGTGGGGCCGCGGTGGGGCGGGGCGGGGGCGGGGCGGGTAGACAGAGCCGAACCGAACCGAGTCGAGCCCAGTCGGGCTGTGCTTAGCAGTGCCGGACTGTGCGGTGCCCGAGAGGCTGCGGTCACCGGCGGGCCCGTGCGGTGCAGTCACCGGAGGGTGCAGCGCCTCAGCAGGCACCGGCATCGCTCAGGGGCTGCAGCTTAGGCAGGGGGTGTAGCACAGGCTTTGGGGTGTAGCACAGGCTTTGGGGTGTAGCACAGGCTTTGGGGTGCAGCATAGACTTTGGGGTGCAGCGCGGGCATTGGGCTGCAGCGCCAGGCATTGGGTTGCAGCACTGAGGGCGTGCCCATAGTGCAGGCACTCAGGTGCAGCAGTGCCGGGGACTAACGGTGCCGCTGGGGGTGCGCAGCACAGGGATGCAGTACTAGATGTGCGTGCACAGGAGCAGGGGTGCAGGTGGTGTTGGAGTGGGGAGGGCTGGCAGGGCCATGCAGTGCAGCCCTGTGAGGGGGGGCTGGGCCCTCAGTGCTGTGCAGCACTGTCCCACCCAAGGAGGAGGGTCCAGGTGCTGGGGGGGCAGAACAAGTAGGGGGACCCCATGCAGGCATGCAAAGGAGAGGCCTCGCTGTGGCATTCACATGGCAGCAGGGGTGCAGGAGGCTCTGGGACTCAGGGCTGCTGAAAGTCCAACTTTCCCATTAAATATAAACCTGCCATGGCACTCGGCCAGGTAACTGCTCCTGTGGTTGTAGCAGCCCTGCACCAACACGCAAGCAAGGCAGAATTCTGAGCCACATTCTCTCCCTACCCAGACCCACGCCAAGATGGCCACTGTCCCCCTTGGCTTCAATATTGATGCCCCACGCTGGGACCAGAGCACCTTCATGGGGCGCCTGAAGCATTTCCTCAACATCACTGACCCACGGACAGTGCTAGTGCCGGAGAGGGAGCTGGACCGGGCCAAGGCTCTGGTGGAAAGCTGCAGGTGAGGGGTAGGGTGGGTGCCCTCCCATGCCCGTGGTTGCAGCCGAGCAATCTGCGAGGCTGCAGGGGAGTGGAGTCAGTCACTCCTCAGTGGGCGCACTGGGACCTAACATGCATCAGAGGCATTTTTGGGGGAGTTTCCCAGGGTTTTACCAGGGGCCTCAAGCTTGGACAAGTTTCCCTTATGGGAGATGTTTCCTCTGCCTTTCATGGTTGGCACCTGGGGCTCCATGCCCCAATGGTGCCAGGAGCCAGCAGGTCTGTGCAGCTCCCGCTGACGGGCTCTGGGATTGCAGAGCTGGGCTGGTGCCACCAGGAAACAGCCAGGAGCAGCTGCACTACGCCAAGAAGTTGTACGACTCAGCCTTCCACCCCGACAGTGGTGAGAAGATGAACCTCATCGGGAGGATGTCCTTCCAGGTGCCAGGGGGCATGGGCCTCACTGGCTGCATGCTCCAGTTCTACCGGTAAGCTCCTGGGGATGCCAGGCTGGGGATGCCAGGCCTTAACCTCTCAAGGGGTCCCCGATGGCCAGGGCACTGTCTGTCTCCTCTTGGGCTGGCTGCTGCTGCCAAAGGCATACCCTTGGCTACTGCACCTGCCTTTGTCCTGTGGGCAAGCTCCATGTCCCCATGCCCTGTTCCTAGTGCCCATGCTGTAGCAGAAGCATCACAGATCCTCCTGGCCCCCAGCATGGCTTGGGACAGTTTTGCTTCACCCTGAGCACTCAGCTCAGCTATTCCCAGAGCCCCTGTAATGATTAACATGGCCAAGTCCTGCATGGCTACTGCTCTTGCTCTGTGAACCATAACAGCCCTCAAAAACGGGGACCAAATGTGCTCCCAGGCCAGGCTGCTCCAGCATCCCCAGCCCTTGTCAACAGCTCCATGCATCTCCCTTATGAAATGGCTGCTGCGAGGTGAGAATCCTATGCCAGTATGTGTGGGACAGACACTGCCTTTCCCAGTATATCCCCATCCCATCCCACACCTATTTGCTGGACTGGTCTGCAGGTTTTTGGTGAGGTCCAGCCTGGGTGGGGGATCTCCCCGTGCTGATGAGTCACTCTCTTCCTAACCCGTCTCCACCCTCTTGCATCCAAAAGCTTGCTCAGACTTACATCTTCTTGTGTCCCTTCCTACCCCACCTCAGTGTCCCTGAGACACCTGTAGGAGCCCAGACATTGTGGCCACCCCCAGAGCCACCTCTGTCCCTGAGCACCCTCTCCTTGCCACTCCCATTGACAAAGGCTTATCTCAGCCCAGCAGAATAGCTGCCGCTCTGCCAAGAGCTGGGTCTCCCAGCCCTGGCCAAGGGCCCCGCAGGGCTGGGCGCCCCTCCTGTGCTCCCCAACACCCCATAGCAGCCTGGGATAATTTCCTAGCTCTGCCACTGGCTTGTAACTTTGCTGCAGTCCCTCAGTTTCCCCTGGGAGACACCAGAACAAGGGTATTGAGGGCATCTTGGCTGGCCATGGGCACAGGCCTGGCATCCCTGATGGCCCTTGGGTGCTCTCCTGGTCCCTTCCCCCTACAGGACAGTACCCGCTGTGGTTTTCTGGCAGTGGGTGAACCAATCCTTCAATGCTATTGTTAACTACACCAACCGCAATGCAGCCTCCCCCATCTCATTGAGGTGAGTGTGCTCTGTGCAATGTGGGGGACCCTCTATGTCAGGACCCCCCAATGCCCCCTAAAGACTCCCTGAGCCCCATCTTGTGCACTGGAGGAACAAGATCCATGAGCTTGTGTGTCTTTTCTTTCCCTTCACAAATCACTGTCCAGGCAAATTGTGGTGGCTTACCTCACGGCCACCAGTACGGCCCTGGCCACTGCAGTGGGACTCAACCTCTACACCAAGGTACACTGGGACAGGACTGGGTGGGCAGCTGCCTGCATCCTGCCCTCCTGTGTTGACACCAGCCCATCTCCCACAGAAAGCCCCCCCATTGCTGGCCCGATGGGTCCCCTTCGCAGCTGTGGCTGCTGCCAATTGCGTCAATATCCCCATGATGCGACAACAGTAAGTGCCACACACAACTGGGGTGCTCAAGGGACCCAGTTCCTTCTGAAGGCAAGCCGGTGGCAGCTGGGCTCTAGGGCTCCCAGGTTGCCCTGCTGCTGTTTCTGATCCTGGGGGCTGGAGGGGGTGGGAGGATAAAAGGAAGGTGATGTGGGGTCTGCACATTTGCGGTGCTGAGTCTCTGGTGTAAGGTGCCGGGTGGGGTAGCTCAGTTGCTGCATGCAGTACTAGGGCGATTTTGGGCTGAGGATAGCCGATCTGGGCTGGAAGATCCATCAGACCCAAAGGTCTTCTGCATATGATTGTGTGAGAGCCCCTGTCATGGAATCACAGAATGGTTTGGATTGTGAGGATCCTCAAAGTTCCAGCCCCTCTGCTGTGAGCAGGGACACCTCCCACTAGACCAAGTTGCTCAATACCCCATCCAACCTGGCTGTGATGTCCATGATGTCCTGGCACTGGGATCCCCTATAAGGGTCCCATGTGGAGACCCGTGTCTGCTGCTTGGGTTCCCTCATGGGTCATAGCACAGGGAAGTGGAGTGCTGTGCCAGGGACTGTCTCCTCCTTGGCTACAGGTCCCAGGTGGTGTCTGTCCCTGGGATGGCTGGGCCCTGTTGGCAGCCATGCCCTGAAGATGGCAGCATTGGCTGGGCTGGGGACAGCACCACCTCAGGGTGAAGCCCTGTGCCCCCGGGCCAGGGCTATGGGCAGCCGGGGCTGCTGTGCCAGTGCAGCATGAGGGACCCCTTGGCACCACCACACCTCATTGCTGTGTCCTCATTGTGACTCCCTGGCCATCCCAGTCACCGCTTACCACTGCCTGTCCCCTCCAGGGAGATCATCAATGGGGTGACAGTGACAGACGGGGACAACAATGAGCTTGGCCAGTCCAGGGTGAGTCTCGGGATGGGCGTCCAGCTCTGGGCATAGTGGGCGGGGCATCACCCACTGCTCTTGCTTGCAGAGGGCGGCGGCGAAGGGCATCGCGCAGGTTGTGGTCTCCAGGATCACCATGGCGGCACCGGGCATGAGTAAGTGTGGTGGGAGGGTGGAGGGCAAACCAGGAGCTCCCCAGTACCTGCCACCTCACTCTCCCCTTCCTCAGTTTTCCCCTGGGAAGAAGAGGTGGCCCTGCATCTCAGGTAGTGTTTGGTCTCATCTGACTGATGGAGCTGGTCTTCCCATCCTGCCATTCCTATCAGAGCACTCTGAGCTCCCAGCCCTCCCCATCCCAACCCACAGCCTGTGGGGGATGTGGAGTGCTCCCATGGTGGCCAGGCCCCGCAAGGACACATCACACACTCTGGCCATGAGTTCTCACCCCACAGCCTCTTGCCTTTGAGACCCTTGCCGTACTGTAAGCCCAGCAGGAGGGATGGGAGCACGAGGAATGCAGTGTGTGCTGCCTGGATGATGGAGGGATGGGGGTCCCATGACAGATCCCTGCCAGGAGCAAACACCCAGCAGCCCACAGCACAACCACCTGCTGCCTTAGCCTCCAGAAGAGGATCCTGCTGGGGCAGCCCTGCAAGCTGGCTTGTGTGGTGGCCCTGACCTCTTCTTTCTGCACCTAGTTATTTTGCCCATCATCATGGAGCGGCTGGAGAAATTCCCCTTCATGCAGGTGAGCCCTTTTTTCTCCTGCCATGGTTTTCCTGTGGGTCTTGTGATGAACCCAGCACTGCCCCCCAGCTGCTAAGACACTGGGGATGATGTGGGAGAGGGGTGCAGAGCTCGGCTTGCTTTGCCCTCTATTCACCTCAGCGGTACACCAAAGGTCTCTGGGGTGACATGGAGAGGCTGTAGAAGGTGGCAGGATGGCAGGAGTCAGTGGCACCCTGGAGCTGTTGGGCATTCAGCCCTTTTAAGGGGAGAAGTCTCTTTACTTCATGAGTTGGGCTTGTGGTGAGGCGGGTGATTGACTCTTGGCTCTTCCCTTGCAGCGGATCCGAGTTCTCCACGGGCCTCTGCAGGTGCTGCTCTGTGGGGGCTTGTAAGTATCTCACTGCTTGAAAACCTGCAGGTGTCTGGAGTGTGGCTCCAAGAGATGCTTGAAATCACCCCAGAAAAAAAGGCCTCTTTCCCAGCAGGGATTGCAAAGCTGCCTGCCTTTCGGCCTGTGCTTTCCGCAGTTATTGGAAATTGTGGGGTGTGAGCAGCACCTCTTGGGCTGAAATCCCTGTGGCTGGGGGGCAAATGGGCTGTGATCGCCAACAGTAACATTCAGCTCTTTTCTGTCCTGCAGCCTCCTGTTCATGGTGCCAGCAGCCTGTGCTCTATTCCCACAGAGATGGTATCTGTCTTGCTATTTCCCCCTCCTCTGCGGGACCTCGGGAGCCTTTGTCCTACCCTAGCTCTTCTCTGCCCATCCCAGGAAAAGCATGATGGGGACCCACCCTTCACTCTGAGGCAGCGTCTGCCTGTACACACTGATGCTCTGGGCAGCAGCAGAGTGTGTGCCTCCCCTGCTCTTGGAGCTCTGTGCTGGGAGCAATGGGACCCCAAGCACTGGGTGCAGCAGATGCCAGGGATAGGTGGTGGGTGTTGAGGTGAGCCTGCAAGATGCCAGGCACTGCAGGGGACCTCGAAAGGCGATAGGAAGGGAGGGTGGCCTGACTGGTTGTCAGGGAAGAGGATTGTGGGTCTCAGTGTCTATCTCTTCTTCCCACAGTTCCCTTGCACTGGCTGACCTCGACCCAGAGCTGCGTGAGAGCATCGTGGCCAAGCATGGGGACAAAGTGCCGTATGTCTATTTTAACAAGGGACTGTGAATGGAGACTACCTCAGAAGCCATTGCACCCCTCCAGCCCCTGCCACCACCAGCACTGTCCAGTCAGATCTGCCTCACAACCCAGCACCATCTCTGCTGCCTCCTTCCCCTGGAGAGGCAGCATGTGGCTCTGTGCGCCCAGCTTGTGGACACATTTGCTGCTGGCTGTGTCCCTGCCACCCTACGTTCCTTTTACCCTGGGCACTGGTTGTACTTCCCGTGCCTTCTTCCTGCGCTGTGCAGGAGGATCTGCCCAGCCTGTCTCAGCCTTGCACAGTCACTGGGCTTGGCCCCGTGGGGCATCAAGGCTTTTTCCCTCCGGGCTCAGAGCAGTCCTACCTCTGAATGCCGGTGCCCTGCCATTGTACCAGGAACCAAACCGCATTGCTGCCTTAAACCACCACAGTGCCTCTTATCAAGAGCTGCATCACACCTCAGCAGGTGGGAAGAAGTTGTCCTCTCTGCACAGGGAGCACATCAAAGTCCAGGGACCAATGCTTGGATCATGCCTTGCTTGCTCTCAGGTTGAGGTTTTATTCACTTTGCAATTGCCACAATCCAGGAGAGAAATAGCTAATTCTTTTTAAACTCTACTTTTTTCAATTTACCCATTCCTGTGAGCACAAGAGCCAGCCAATCGTGCTCATCCTGACTCTCGCTGTCCCCACGGTAAGACCAATGACCTGCATATTTAGAGAACAATCTACTCTGAACCCCCATGGTCAAGGGGGAGGGAGGCACAGGAGTCACAAAGCTGTTGAGGCATTAACTCAGGCTCTGAATAGCAGCACCGCAGACAGAGAGGAGGGCTGAAAAATAAAGTGTGATGTTTTTTAAAAACGGTGGGGGCTGCTTGTGGCTGGTCTTTGGGTGTGTGGTTCCCTCGGCAGGGCTGGTACATGGGTCACATGTCTGTGGTGTGGGCTCTGTGACTGACCAGGCAGCAGGGTGAGGGTCAGCACAGGGACCAGGAGAAGGAGGAAGAGCTGTGAGGCTCTGCCAGGGCTGGCATGAACCCTGAAACCCTTGGGCAGCCTTCCCCAAGAGGTTCTTGGGGCTGCAAACACTCCTGAGGTAAATGGCAAAGGGAGGGGACAGCGCTGTGCTCATGGTGACTCCTGTCCCATTGGGACTGGGAGGATGACACTGGGTGACCCTTCCTATACCCGTGGGTGCTGTTTGTCTTGACTTGGCAGGTTTGCACAATGCTAACCTAGGTCTGCCATGGGGCGTGTTCCACTCCCCAAAAAGAGCAGCGAGTTTTCTGCAGCCTTTCTTCAGAGGAGGAAGGAGCTGCAATAACAGACCCAAGTCCTGGGCCAAAGCCTGTGCTCGCAGCCAGCTGCATCCAGGTCCTGCTTGATGATGAACATCCCTTGGTGGGTCAAGCATGTTTCTAAACACTCATATGATGTGGCTCCTTGGAGATCCCCATGGCCCTTTTGATTAATCAATCCATGGTTGTCCCTCCAGCCAAGGATACGTGTCAGATCCCCAAGGGCAGCAGCCTCCACATATCAGTCTCATGCCCAGTGGAGAGGGAGGGTCTGCAGCCAAAGGGCTTTGTGGCTTCAACCACTCCAGTCCTACACAGAGAGCAGCCAAACCCAAAATGTATTTCTTGAATGGCCAAGCTGTATCCACAGCAGGTTTGCTTCTGTCCAAGCTGCAACAGGCAGAGGATAACGTCTCCAACCACATGTAGCTATAGCTGGAAAGTTGCATGAGGGCTCTGAAATAATTAATAGGTCAGTGTAAATTAGGAAAAATGTTCAAACTTGTGTATCTGTTTCCTGGGCATTATTAGATCTCTTGTTAATGCACGATTAAAGTAATAGATAAACACATGAAATGAAACAGATGTCACTCCTGTTGGGAGTGGGAAGAAGCCACAATGAGACGTATTTGCTCTCTGCTTTTCTTAACCTCCTTAACTCGAGCTGCTTTTGCCCTACACACAAAACTTCTTTGAGCACTTCTAGAAATGTACCTGTAGCAGCCTGGGCTGTATTTGGGTCCAGGGTGCCTTTGATGTGCTTGGGAACACAGCAATACTTGTAAAACAATGTGTTGCAGTACCCTAAACCTGCTCCTCCCCTGTGCATTGCAGCCCGGCTCTTTTTATTGACCTCTCCTGGGTCTGCAGGGCATGGGGTCCCATCAGGGCAGGGGCTCTGTGGCCAGTGATGCCAGGGCAGTAGCCACTTGAAGCCAAGGTTGGGACCACGGTGAGAAAGCCTTGGTGGTTTTATCACTCCTTTTTTACTGTCCCCAACCATAGCAGAGGGGTGGTGGAGCAGGGGGATCCTCTGAAGAGCTATTGCTGTCTTGCCCCAGCTCTCCCCCTGCCCTGAGGAGAGGGATGTGGCGCAGCGCATTGCTCTCGGCCAGAGGAAGAGGGGTGCTCTGTGTCTGGAGGACTGGCAAGTTGGCTGGCACTATCCTCAAGCCAGACCTCCCCCCACTCTGAGCTTATAGCAGTGGATTCCCTTTTCAGATTGTCATGGATTTATGCCAGCTGACAGTTCAGCTCAGCAGGGTTTCTAGGTTTCTAGGTTGTAGCTGGAATCTTCCCCGGAGGACTCAAATCATCTCAACAGCTCATGTCGCTCCAGTGTTGGTAGATGGTTACTGCAGCCAGTGCCTGCTTGCACTCTCCAAAACCGCAGTAGCTCCCCAGCCTGCTTTGGTCTCACTGGGAAGCAGAGGGGTCACGGCCAGGCTGCAGCTGGCAAGCCCCCGTGCTGCCAAGGGTGGTTCCAGCCAGCCCTCCTTCCATTTCCCATTGCTCAAAAGAAACAGAAGTCAAAGCTAGACTCATCCCTGTTTGGGAAGAGCTGCAAGTGTTAATTGCTCTCTAGTTATGAGTCACACAAGATCTGGGCTTGTCCCTGCTCTGGGGCACTCGCCTCGCCTCCTACTCCCTGCTGTGCCAGGGCTAGCTGGGAACAGGCATAAAGCTCCTTTAATAAGTGTGCAGTCCGAATGTCAGTGCTCCAGCATGTTTACAACCTCCCTTCAAATGACAACCAGACCAAATATGTCATGTTGGGCTGCAGCAGAGCTTAGGGAGAGGCTGGGAAGGCATGGGAGGCTGGGGGTCTGCTCTGAGCCATCAGCAACCCCAGTAGGCAGGCTGGGCTCACTGCTCCTCTCCCAAAGGCTGGCCAACTTGGAGAAACGACTGCCCACAGAGAGGAACAAGCAAGGTGCAATGCACTGGGTTAACATGTGCAGCCCATGCCAGTGGCAGGGGGTGACCTGCTCCAGCAGTGTTAAGTGTGCCTCAAGTGTGCCTGATTGAATAGAGCCAGGGTAGGAGATAAGCTACTCAGCTGATTTTCTTAACATGTTATCTGAGCATCTGATAAACCTCACCATGCCAGTCCAGCATGGCAGCTGCTTGGCACACTGGCAGCAGCAGTGTAGAAAGTGCCAGAAACACGAGACATCTCCCCCACACTGTGATTTAACCCCAAGGGCTGGTGCCTCCATTTCTCCCAGGAGTGCAAGACTGGGCAAGGAACCGCAGTGTGGGGACATGCTGGGACCCAGCCACAGTGGGCCATGGGGCCTGCATGGGATGCCCTGGGGCTCTCGGGGCTGTCGGGGTCTGACTAGGGCTCCGGGAACTTCCTGGGCTGGGGTGAGGCTGGAGGAGGTGCAAGGACCCGAGTTTGGGGGTGCAGTGTGTTGCGGGGATGGAGAGGTGCTGCAGGGATCCAGGTGGATCCAGGTATTGCAGGCTCCATGTGGCTGCAGTCTCGCTCCGGGCACCTTGAGCCCAGCCCCATGCCACTGATGGCATTCTGGCACCCTTTCCATGCCAAGGTCCAGTGGGTTCTGTGGGTCTGGGGCTCTGTGGGTGCGCTGAGGTGGCGGTTGAGCAGGGAGCACAGTGCCCAGGTGTGACCAGGTGGACGAGGGATGATTGCCTGGCTGCCATTGGGGTGTCACAGAGGCTGTAGCCGGCCAGAAGGTTCCTGTGCACCCCCTTTTGACAGTGCTCCCAAGGGTGCATTGGTCTGGGGATGCAATAGCACAGGGCAGCCCCCAGACCCCTCTCCAGCCAGTTCCGCCACTCACAATATGGCAGACCCCTCCCCACGCAGGTTCCCTGTCCGGCGAGCCACACTCAAGATGGCAGCACCCAGCGCGCAGGCCCCGCCCCTCCCGATTCTGCCCTGAACGACAGAGCATTGAACCAATGGTAAGCCGAGTGCGCGGCACTGACCAATAGGCGCTCGACGGGGGCGGGGCGAGGCTCGGGGTGCTCCTCGGCTCCCGTCCCGGGCCGCAGTCAGGCTGGGGAGGCGGGGAGCGGGGGGTGGGGGGGATGGCGAGGAGGCTCCGCGCCGCCATGGCCTTGCTGCTGTTCCAGGCGTTGCCTGAGGGGCTGCCCGCCAGCGTGGAGCCTGCACAGGTAGGGGCAGCCCTGGCGGGGCTGGGGGCGCCGGGAGTTGGGGGTCCGGGGGAAGGGGGCAGCAGTGTCAGCGCGAGGAGAGGGAAGGGGCTTTGGGGAGGGGGGGCCGGATCCCCTCTGGGGGTCCCTGGGGCTCTCGAGGTCCCCCGGGGCTCGGGGGAGCCCCCTGGGCTGAGATGAGGCTGGGGGAGGTACAGGGACCCGAGGCCGGGGGTGCTGGTTGTCGTTGGGATGGGGAAGTGCCGCAGGGATCCAGGTGGTTCCAGGTGCTGCAGGGATCCGGGGTATCCAGGGGGATCCAGGTGCTGCAAGGATCTAGGTGCTGCAAGGATCCGGGTGGATCCAGATCCAGGTGCCTCAGGGATCCAGGTGAGGATGGCAGTGCCTCTTGGAGTTGCCCTGTATAGCAGGGTGGTTGCAGGATGCAGAAGAAGGTTGTTGATGGGAGATGATGGGGAGGATGGGTACAGTGAGGGTCCAAGGGTTGGTCTGGCAGGGCCTGTGATAGAGATGTGCATGTCTTTCAAGGTGTTGGCAGGGACAGGACTGGAGGAGGTTTGGGATGTGCAGAAGGGTGGCCATAGGGCAGGTGACCAGAGGACTTGGGTCAACAGGGAAATGGGATTTGTGTGGTGCCACACACGCCAGGTGATCCAGTCTTTCCGTGGCAGAAACTGTGGTGGGGAGGTTCTGTGCAAGCCTCTGCGTAGGGAAGGAAGAGGGAGTGTGTTCAACTGGGATGAGAAGAACTAGGCCTTGTTTTTGTAGGTTACAACCACCCGCTTACCACCTTATTCATGCCTGGAAAGGGATTTAATGAAGTTGATTCTCTCTTCTTCATTTCTTTACTCTGTTTCCTGTCTATGCTACAATTTACCATTCAGATCTCCAGTCACGTTCTTGGGTCCTCCAGCATAAATGCCTGTTAATGTCTCCCACCTTGATCTGTGTGCTCAGCGTCACTTGGAGAGCACTGGACTAGGCCAGGCAGCCTGTGTGCAACCTGTATCTTATTTGTGGAGTCAAGGTGTCATTTTCACCCTTTGTAGAACATAGATAGACTATGATGACTTCTGATTTGGTGTGGTGTGTTACTTATAAGGTACAAATTGTAGCTTGCATTTGTTTAAGGTCTGAGCCAGTGAGATGCTGATCTGTGACTGTAGGTCACGGATGCTGTGAGTTGCATGGTGCTTAGTGTTACAGAGGTGCAGATGGGGAGTGTCCCTTCTGGAAGGGATCCATGGAAACACTTCCCAATGCTTCTTCAGGAGAAGGAGGCGAGGAATTCGCCTATGACTGCAGATGTTATCCCTCTTTTGAATTTTCTTCTTTTCAGGGTGCTGAGGGTGCCTGATCTACTTTAAAAGCTGTGTAATTCCCTGTTGGTAGTGCCATCCCAGATCTTCTTTGGCCACACCAAGGCTAATGTTTGGCCGTTGCTACCCTAGGGAGGCAGGTGCAGGATTGTGTTGAACCATGTGTTTTCCACATCATCTCAACTGCCTTTAACAGATGGAAGTCCTAGTGCTTGCTCAATTTCATCTGCGAGCTGAGGTACATAAACTAAGCATATATAAGCAGACCTCCGATCTGTTTCACTCTGGTTGTTGCGGTATTCCAGCTGCAGTCAGCAGTCAAATGGCAGGATTATTTGTACAGAAGCTGTGAAAGTCTTCAGCCCTATACGTGCTAATAAAAATACTGCTTTGAAGACAGCGAAAGACACTCCCTGCCTTATACAGCTTATACATTAGTCCAGGAGCTGGGAGAAGAAAAGAATAGGAGGCAGAAAAGGAGGAAAGGAAAAAGGAGAAGGGCGTGGAAGTACTCATATGGCTAGGTTGCTTGCGGAATGGTTGCATACATGACTTGTGGGTATCCTCTCCAGTCAGCACACCAGAAATAATCCTAAAATAATGTCTTGAGTGGTGCAATTACATGAGAGTGTGGGAGAAGAGCTTTGGCGGACTATGTTTTCTCCAAAGCACTTAGATACGGATGCATCTTTTACTCCTTTTCATAGTTTGTCTATATAAAACTCCAGTGGTTTATTTTAGATCTTAAATGTAGACTATGTCTGTCAAAAGGCTGGTATTATCTCACTGCATACTAGAGATTGGCAGCTGCCCACTCAAAAATGACAGTGGTAACGTAGGATCTTGAAAATGAGCATGTAAGAAAACTTTGTCTGCTTTGGTGTTGCCTTAGAGCCTGATGTCTCTGGAAGACTTGTAGAGAAGAACTGCAATTTCAAGCTGCTGGGCATAGAAGATCTCCACACCAAGGGTTCTTCTGTTTCTAGCTGAAACCCTGACAGCATTTGCCTCTTGTCCTCTCCAGGTGGTTGCTGCCCTTGCTGCCTCTTGTGACTGCTGCCTACTTCCATCTGCTTCGCAGACGTTTCCCATGCCCTGCTTGCTTCTGCTGTCAGGGAGAGCTTGTTGTTCAGGGTCCATGCCTCCTCGCCTGTAAAAACTGTCCCACAGACCTGGTGGTCTAAGGCTGGGAGGTGCTGCAGGAAATGTGTCCTCTAAATAATTCAGGAGGTGGAGCTGTACTGCCTAGCCACACTGAACAAACATTCCCGAGAACACGCTGTACTCTGCAGGAGGGTCTGATTTTTCAGGTTAAAATAAGTCCAGCCTGCCTAGGATCTTCAAAGATCTTTCATCTATGACTTGTTTGGGGTGGTGGATGGAGGAGAATGAAGATGATCGGTTTGTCACCATCCTGAGTCCAAGTTGTTCAACTTCCTTCATGAGTATTCATTGCAGTTTCATCTGTAATCAGGGCACAAAACTGTTCGCTGGAGTTGAAGCATTTAATAGATTATGGCAGAAGTATCGCAATTATGAAATAAAACCAGGATAAATGTCCCAGGAAGAAGAAGTCCAGCCATTTTCAATTGTTACTGTAGGTGTTTAGCCTTAACTACAGACCTTAGCTGGGCTCTCTGGTCTCGTTTTGAGGGAGAAGGAAGTGAGGAAGTGAGAAATTAATGTACTTTAAAATGAACTTGATCAAATTTGTAATGAAAAGCTTAGAACATTAATAATTTTTCTATTGTAGTTTGTCTCTACAGGGCAGAGTAAAGGTTATTTGACTGCCCCAACTATCTGTCTGCTTCCCACGCCTGCAGCTTAATTATCACATAGTTTTCTGAACTGTTGTTTTCTTTAAAAACAAGAGATTTAAGTGAATGTTAACTATGTGACAAGTCTGTGGAATCCGTCTTTCTCTAATAAGGTGGTTTTGAGCCAAAATTTGACAGAAGCAATTTTGTCCCAAATTGAAGAGTTTACGTGAAGTACTGTGGCTTGAGGGGTGATTCATTGTATGTGGCAAACAGGACAGATCCTTGCTTTCAGGAAGAACTCTGCACAACTGTCGCTGTGGCTAACACCCCCGTAACACAGAGTTGCTGTCCAAGGCTGTGACAACAGCTCTCATTGCACCAATATGGAGTTACCATGCTTCAGCCAAGAGTTTGGCGGCATTTGGACCCTTTCAGAGCATCGCATCAAGTTGTTTGTGGATTGAACAGCAAAGTTTAAGAGAGGCTTATCTCCTCATCTGTTACTTTAAGACAACTTTTTTTTTGATTAGGGTAAAGGTAATTGCAATTGCACTTCTCTGTCTTCTGAAATGCAGTGGGGTCCTTCAGGAGGAGAGCTACTTCTGTAACTGTAGGATATATTGTCTGCTGTGATATCTTTGTCTTTGGCTCTTGGGTTTTGGCTTGCTAATTTCCACAGTTTTGGCAGGAGGCAGCAGAGATCAAAGTACGTCCTGTACTTGCTCAGAACAGGAACCTCTAAATAACTGTGCAGACTGGATTAGGGACTGCTCGTACCGTGAGGATTATACCACCGTGAACACCGGTGTCTCATCTGTGTAGCACACTTTTCCACTGATTAAAATTTCTTTGTTTGCGAGTCGCCCTGACAATTACACACAATGCTGTAAGAACTTTTCCTTGCATCTCTGCTGCTGTGTAGCAGATGGAAAGCCTGGTCTGAAAGTGTCCGATGCATCCCGGGGAGGAGGCTGGCAGTTCTCTTCAGGATAGTCAAAGCAACTCTGTGACTGGAACTTGTCATTGCCTTTCTGAGAATTTCCATGACACCCTCCCAATATTAATTAACAAAAATATAACAAAACTTGGGCAACTTTTGTGGAGTTGTGCTCTGCTATGGAGGAACTTGGAAAGTTTCGTCTGCCAGAGTTGTTTTCGATGGCTGGGGATTTTTCCAGCCTCACAAGCCAGGTAAGGTTGGACCAGGTCAGCCTCATTTGGCTGGTGGCAGCATCTGGAGTTGCCTATCCCAGTGGTGGCTCTGCTGGATAGCTGGGATCCTGCCCAAAGTGGTGATTCTACTACTGGCCCCTCTAGTGAGACAGGGATGGAGGCGCTCATTTGGCCACATTTCAACAGCAGTTTCTCAACCCCGGCTAAAATACCCATTGACCCCTTGCTTTGATTCCTAGAAGTGCTGCTCCCCTAAGCATCTTCAGCATTTGTTGCTGCCAAAACTAGGAACTGTGCTCTTCTGTAGAGCTCTGTCAGCTGGTATTAACCCAGCATTGTGTTGAAGTTTACCTTTGTCTTTCTGTGGTGTTAGAAGGGCATCAATGTAGGTAACAGCCTGTTTCTTTGTAACCTCAAAACACATGGACGTTCTCTGAGGTAATGGGCTTTATATTTAGTAAATGGAAACCACACAGCTTTTCTTTTTGCCTTTTTTTCCTTGTAAGTCATATTGGGAAGACTCTCAGGATTGAACAGATACTAGCTTGTGGCAGAAAGCTAGCAATGGGCTGGTGATCTTCTGACCTGCTTCTCCATCCAGTGTTGTCTGTGCTCTGTCCTTTGGTTGTGGCTGTGCCTGTATAAAAGTTTCCTTGTCAGGCATGTCCTGTGGTTTTAGTAGAACACCGAGCTACGCGTGGCCTTTTGTTCTGTCTCCTGATAAAGTGCGTTTTTGGTACTGGGTTTGGAGATGTTCCTATAATCTGAGCTGCTCTGTTCTACAGGGTGCAAGGTAAGAATTTGCCCTTTCAGATAGCTGCATAGGAACCTTCTCAGCTTATTACTGCATTTAACTGATAACTTTATGGCTCTACGTTCTCCTGTCTTGCTTTTGTTTCAGGGGGTTTATGAACCCAAGATGACCAGGCAAGCAGTTTCTGCCAGCGTTGCACTACTGTTTTTATAACACAGGGGAAAGGATTTGGCACGTCAGAAACATGTCAAAAACAGTCTCTGAGGCAGGATCAGTGACATTCTTGTCAGGACCATTAGTCACTGCAGAGCAGAGATGCTCATTGCACATTGCGGGACAAGCCGATTGCACCAGGTTTTGGTCTGTGCTTCCGAGTTGGAAGAAAGCAAGCATGGAATGTGGGACGGTACTCTGGGATGACTTCATGCAGAGGTGCTGATGGGGGTCAGGTCCCTCCTTCCCCATGCTGTCTTGTGTGGTTAGAAAATCCACAGCTAGGGAGATGGGTTTTGAGATGCCAGCACCTGGGTGCTGCGGCAGCGGAGCTGAGCTCTGACAGTCAATTGCCTGTGTGGCTGAGCCTGTGAACAGTGCACATAACAAACATGCCTGAAATAACAACTGGCTTCAGAGAACAGGCTTGCCAGGCAGGAATTGCATGCCCATACCTTGCCTGTGACAAGAAGTGTGTTGATGTGACAGTCACAAATGATGCTTTTCACAGATACTGTTTGTCTGCAAAGGAGGGCTCAAGGTGCTACAGAGACCTGCTGTTTATCTGCTTGGACATGGAGGAACTTGATCCTCCTCTAATGTTGTGATTATCAGCAGGATCACTGCCCCCAGTATTATTTTTAGATAACCACTGTAGTCTACAGTAAAGCTGTAAGGGAGCGCTTTGCTTGAGGGGGCTTGCTGGATGCAAAGTCAGGTTGTGCTGGTGGACTAATACAGCAGATTGAACCATTTAATGCCAGCATGGCCAGTGCTCCCTGGCATGCTGTGCCCTGAACAACCTGCAAATAGAAAGGAGAGACTTTATTTTGTCTGAAGGCAGCTTGTTGTGCTGCTGCTTTGCAGGCTTCCTCCACTGAGCCGGTATCCATCCATTTGGCATTGCCCAAGACCTGTCCACACCAGCAAGAGAAAAAAGGATGCGAGAGGTGGGTTGTGTAGGAGATTTAGATGCAGTTTCCTGACTCTTCCTTCTTCCCAAGCACATTTATACCTGCATGTTGTAAACCGAATCCAACCACTGGCAGTACACTGGTGGTTTGCTGGCAGGTGACTCCTTGAGCGTGGAAGAAAGCATCAGGGGACAGAGCTTTTGCCACTGAGTGCTGCTGGCCTCTTGCTCGTAATGGGTTGCAGAGGTATAGGTGGGTATGGCAAGCAGCTACCAGTACTGACAAGGTGTAGAGTGCTGGGTTTAGGGAAGAAGGGAGAATGAGGAACTTTCTTTTCTCATGGTGGTTCAAGACCTCATGATCTCAATTAGGACTAGCAGAGGAAAGAGTTCGCATCAGAAAAGGAAAGATCTGCTGTCTACAGAGAAAAGGATTCTCCCTTCTTTTTTCCTCTTTAATCTTCTGTGTTGCTATGAGGTGAAAGTTTGTTACTTCTAGTGATGATGTGGTTTTATTTCGTCTCTGGTTCTGGTGTCTGCATGGCAGTGATAGAAATTTCAGAGGCAACTCAAGAGCAGAGATCCCTGGGTTTTTTTGTTTTGTTTGGGCTTTTATTTTGAGATCTGGGAGGGATCATGATCAAAGCAAAAACTAACCATATCTTGGCTCTACTTGAGGCTGAGGGAGCTTGTCATTGATTTGTGAAAGTCCTGGAGTGGAACAGGGAGTGACTTTAGCAGGAAACCAGATTTTATTAATGCAAAAAAGATCGTTCATAGAAGGAGGCGCACTGTATGCGGTTATCAGCGTCTCTCTCCCCACTAATTAATTTTGAAGCCACTGGCCAACTTGAATCAAATTTGATAGGAAGAAACCTTAAAGATGCATAAGATTTCAACAAAGTTCTTGAAAACAGAGAGGCACTGAGAGACCTTAAAAAAAAGCCAAACCAACAAAAAACAGGGAAGCATCACTGAGTGAGAAGCCACAGTAGTGAGCTTATTAAGCACTGGGAAATTTGTGAGTTTGTGATTGACGGACTTGATATATGCCCTAGCTTCTGGAAAAACTTCAGTTGGAGCTTGCAGTTTGCTTGCCTGTAATGTCAGTCAGCCTTGTGGAACAAATTGATGGGAGGTCAGCTTTACAGAGCACCAGTGGTTACAGAACTACTTTTATTTTTCTTTTTTTGTCTGCCACTGGCTGAGCAGCCAACTGATGGGGAGAAGGCTGATAAGATGCAGGAACAGTTACGAAGAGTGTGCTTTGCCAGGAATCGCACCAGCCCTCTTGAGCCTTCCCCATGTAAAACGTGTTGAGCATTGCCTGTTGGAAGCGGGGAGGAACCTTTAAATGTTAATGGCATACCAGCAGACAGTACAGAGGCTTTTTAGAGAGTAGAACTGATTGACTTTTTCTCTTGTGTCCTGGTACACAGATATGACCAGCAGGTCAAGTACTGTTGTCCACAAGAGACTTTTTTTATTTTATTTAATATGGAACTGGAGCTCATAATCAAGACAGTGCAAGATGATGCTCAGTCAAACAATAGTATTATTGTGGCAGCCATACCAGAAGCTCAATAAAGAAAAAGATTTCAAAATATGCAGAAATGCTCACCCTTGCCAAGCTCTGTATTCCTGACTCTTTTTAATAAGTATTTTATTTGTTAATACTGTACAAGTAGTTGCATGTTTATTTTAAAACCTGTTACTCTATGCGGGATGCTCTTTCAGTCCCAGGTGGTAGATTGATGGCCAACAGGAACCCACAGGAGCCACAGGAGTCTTCTGCCTCCAGCAGATCATTCAGTTCCGTAGCATAAAATATCCCCTGTGACAACCAACCCACTGGCTGTGAGCAGAAAATCTGTCCCACAGAGCCAGCAACCTGCTGCAAAAGCACCTTCTAGAGCTCTCTGGCTGAGCTAAACAAGAATTGGGAGTGACTGATGTGGAAAGAAAGGGTTAAACAGTGGCTGGGGTCAGTCTGAGCCAGGAGATAGAGGAAGGAGTGGAAGCATTGTACCAGGGATGTTGAAAAGACTGGACAAAACCTTTTAAGAAGGCAGTGTGTCTTCAAGGCCATGCTACTGGGCTGACTTCATCCCATCCTGTGGATCAATTGTAATTTTATCAGGAAAACTCTCTGAAGTGTGTGATCTGAAAGACCTTTACTCTATGCTTGGAAAGCATTTAATGCAGCTACCTGGATGCGTGTGAAGGCCATGACTTATGTCTGGGTCTCTTGTGTCATGAATTCCTCCTTTCCTTAGTGCTGGTCTCATTTGTTCAGCTGCAGACCCCAACTGCTTTTCACAGTGAATGCTGAAAAGGAGGAGGAGGGTTGCATATGTATTGTGTTGTCTTCAGATTACCTTGTCGTTTTGACTTCTGTCCTTTTAGAAGAAGCAAACTTCACAAACAGCTTGCATTTGACTCTTCAGTCTCCTGTGTGATCTGAAGCTTAGATAAAGCAGGTTTGCTGACGTCTGTCATTGCTGATTGTCTCCATTTACTTGATGCTTAGCACCTGGACTCCAACAAAGCTTGTCTTAAATTGCACTGTCAAAAATAAGACCTCAACTTATTTTCCTCTCTTCTTCCTAGCTGTATTATTTTCTCTTTGTCTCTTTGCTTTGCTCCTTTTTCCTACCCTTCTTGTTAGGAAATTTCTGCATCTCTCATACTTGATTATTAAATATCGATCTCTTGTTTATTAAATATTGCTTTCATGTTTGTGGCTCACTGTCTTACCAAGTTTCTTCCTTTTCTGCTCTGTTCTTGTTATCTCTGCACTTCCCAGAGTATGTGATCATACCAGACCACCAGAGAGCAGTTGGGCTGTGGAAACAAGAGTCAGGAGTTTTCTTCCCCTCTGTCCCGTTTTTGTGTTCTTGGGCCTGTCACTTGACTGCAAATTCCAAGGATCATTGGGCTATTAAAAGATAAATTCAGGAAGTGTGGAGTGATTTTGCTGTCCATAGCATTGCTTTCCATTGTGGAACCTGTAACCTGCTTTCTCTAGATGGACTAGCTGGGGAAATGGTTTTCCTTTATTTTCAGCATGCTGTGTGTTTATTGAGAAGCTTTGTGCCAGGAAAACTTTAGATTAAGGGACCAGACATATCTGTTGTTGCTTTGTTTCACCTTTACTGGCATGTAACTTCAGGTTGGTATGAAGTAAGGGCTTGATGATTTCCTCCTGCGGATGAAGCCCAGACAAATCTCCTTTTTCCGCAACCTATAACAGAGCAGATAAACTTTGGAGAACAGAAAGACTGGCACTGATAGTTTCTTGTCTGTGTCGTATTATCTAGCAGTGTGTAACTAAAAATCTTCTTGCTATGATCATAGAATCACCTGAACTGGAAGGGACCCAAAGGGATCATCGAGTCCAACTCCTATCCCTACAAAGGACACTCTGAACATTCACACCATGTGACTGCGGGCATTGTCCAAATGCTTCTTGAGTGCTGGCAGACTCGGTGCCTGTTCCAGGGCTCCACCACCTGCTGGGTGAAGCACCTCTTCCTAATACTCAATCTACACCTCCCCCCCGGCATATCTTCCTGCCATTCTTTTGGGTCCTATCATAGGTTGCAAAATCCTGCTCTAAAAGATTTTAGAAGCACGACCAAGGGATTAAATTTTTTCAGTGTGTCCTAATAAAACAGGACTAAATTTGTGTATTTAAGCAGTGAACACTTTAGATTTGGCTTGAGAGGGTAGATATTTCAAGGGGAGGAAAACAGCACCAGGCAAGATGTTGACAGTGGCCTGGCTGAGGCTTGCACCACTCACATCTTGATCTTCTGGAACCAGGCAAAAGGAGGGTGTGTTTGTGTCCATGAAAGCGTGTGCTTTGCATGAGAGTCATCCAAAGGCTGGGTGAGCTGGGTGTAGCCATTACCATGCTGTTTCTACAGAAAAAGTTAATTTTACAAATCTGGAAGCCTTATGATCCGGTGGCATTTTACAAGCTGGGACAGACGCTTAAATGAGTGGCTCTAGGTTTTGTTTATTTGTATCCTTGCTATGAGAGCTCTTTTTATCACAAGGTCTTCTCTTGCACAGGCACTGCCTGCCAACAGTTCTTGTGAAGGCACTTTCCTTCAGTACAGGGTGCAAGGTAAAACTTGTTTACACTTTCAGCTAAGGTCTTTCATTAAAGAAATTGACTTTAAAAATGCTGCTGTTGTCTAGTTCCACCTGTTAACTTGTTCATGTACAGGTATTGCACTGCTTCTGTGTTTGTCAACTTTTTCCTCATCCTGACAGCAGACATCTTGCATATTCTACAGTGGTTCTTGAGGGTGAAGTATCTTGGTAGTTTACATAACCCTAGGAATTAGTGCAAAGGAAGACAATGAAAAAATCCAGTTTTCAAAGGAATTTTTTTGGGTTTAGTTACTGGTGGGGTTTTTTTGAGAGTGAATTTATAAATATTATAAAAAATAACAATATTTTAAAGCCGCAATGTGCTCCTCAGTCCTTCCTTTGGCACATGAGTACTTTTTGTAAGAACTCTTCAGTTCTGGCTCTGGCTTACCACATAATATTAAGAAAGAAATGTGAAATTACTCATCGAAAATGTGGACATTAAAATGTTGACTGTGCTGTGTACGAAATTGGGGGTGGACGTGGACTGCGTGTTTCAAAATACTGGGAGATTGTGTGGTCCCAGGTGTATAAATATGGTGTAGTTTCCCTCTTCAGCTGGAGATCTGGATAGAGTATTCAGGTCTAAATTATTAATTGTTAACCAAGAAACTCCTAGTTTTTTTCTGCAAGGTTTCGGTCCAAAGGTTTTCAATGCCCTCAAGTACTGTGGTCAAACTTTACCTAATAGCTGAGATGCAGTTTTATTGTTCTTGGCTGCTTTTGTACTTGATCGGGGACTGTTCTTCTATTTATCTGGAAAGAATTACTGTAAATAATCAACTTTTGGAGACATATGAGGATCAAGCTTTTGTGCACCTCACAAATTGCATGTGCTGTGTTTATTGCATAGAAAATGAATAGTCCAAGCAAAAGATTTCACTTCTTCACAATTTTCAGTTAATTGGTTCTGTAGTGAAGTCAAGAAGCTGGATATCTTGTATCTTATTCCCCCTTGGAGGCCACAGCATGCAGGATACACACCTGGGACTAAACTAGCAGGTTCAGTGAGCAGAGCTGTGAGATGAGAGTGAGCTTGCTGAAATGCAAACACGGAATCTGAAAAGGGAGTGCAGGACCCAAACTGGCAGCACAAACTGTTTTGATAGCTGGATTCTGGCATGAAAAATCCTCAGATGCCTAGAACAGAGTAGTCTCTTTTCTAGACCTTTGAACTGCATACCAAAATCTTCGATGGCCGTGAACCACGAGAGCCTACCAGGCATACCTTGTAGAGTGAAAGGGATAGGGAGCCCAGAGCAGGTTGCCAGCAGGTCCTGTCCATTGCGGGGTGATGTTGGACTGGGCAGGCAGAGCGAGTGGCTTCAAAGTGCCTGGGAGGTGTGGATGTCAGCACACATGCTTGCCTTGCTTTCTTTGGCAGTGTGGAATTTGACTACCCAGCAACCCAGCTGCTGGGAAGACTCAGACATTTGTTTTAACCTTTCTGCAAAGAATAAGATTATCTTATGTGGCCAAGGAGAACATTTTATATTTGCACACTAAAAAGACATCCTACATTTCCAAACTAGCATGTCTTGCATCTCTTGTTATTTTACATTGCACCTTTCATTTAGGTGATTAAATGAACCCTCTAGTTTGACTTCCTAGTTTTTAGTGCTAACCTGCCTCTGTCCTCTAGTGCTTGGGCTTTCCATACAGCAGAAGCCTTTCAGATAATCCTCATGCCCTTCTGCAAAGAGAGAGCAGCATACTTCTGCAGGGGTGGTGTGTGTTCATCCTTGCGTTTTTTGCTGTCATTAAAGTGAGGGCTGGTTCAGTTTGTGTCAATAACACCTTTGATCCTCATATTTAAATGACATAGTGGGTGTCCTGCAGAAGCGACCTCTTCAAAGTGCCTTGCGAGGTTATGCTGCTGCATGATGGTTAATAAAAGTTCATAAAACTGTATTGGACTAGAGACTATGAATAGCTTCCCAAGTACAGTTCTCCATATTGTAGTCTGCAGCAAACACGATTTATTGTCATCTGATTGACCTCACGTGGACTTGTGCCTATGGAAGTAGCAGATGAAGTCAGTGGTCTAAGCACTAATCTGCAAGTTGCAGACAGTAGGTTATTATTTAGTGAGAATGCTCTGCAAGTCTTTTGCTGCAGCATTTTCATTCAAAAGGTCACTTCCGTGAGTTCGTGCGCAGCTGAATTTAATGTTCTTTCTCAGCGTGGCAGGCCACACTGGAGAGTGCATAATTATAATAAATACAACTTTGTTCTCAGCTGAAAAATCCATCTGAAATAATTTTTTCCAGCCCTTCCAAGAAATGCTTTTAGTAAGATAAATAAAAGCAATTCTTGCAGATTTCACATTCATTCAGCAGGAATGCTGGTGGGTGTAGGGTGCCTCCACTTAAGTCACTCATCACAGTGCCTTCTGGGCTCTATCAACTTGTATATTCAATAGCTGGCTAAGGGAAGCATTTGCAAATTGGGTTTCTCGCAAACCAATTAAAACCAAGTTCATTATCGCTTACTTGGTTTGAATCCTGGTTATTACTTTGAGTAAAATTGTTCTCAACAGCAAGTACAGAGAGTGACTCAGCTTGCACAAAGTTTTAAGAAATGCTTTGGTAGATGCATCTGTTTTTAGAGATGTGCATGTATTTGTACAAACTTTTGTGGCTTTTTTTCTGGTTGGCACTTCTGTGTAGTTCAAGTAGATTTGTTTTCTTCTGTCTTCTGTTTCACAACACTGGAAATACTGAAAAAATCTCTGCCTCAATACAGAAAGCAATCTAAGAGGTTTGGGGTGTTTTTTCCCTGAACTTTTAAGTAAGTACGTAAACAAAAAAAAATCTTTGCTTCTTATCTTTCAAGAGACTGAGCAGACTGTGAAATGCCTTAACTTCCCTTTCTTTTAATTTTTAGCAAAGAGACTCTGCCAGGTGATCAGGATGCTGCAGCTGATGGAAGCTGAATCTTTACGTAGTTTCTCTGGGTTCGTGAGCAGATCTGGTTACCTTTGAAATTCCAGAATGGCTCTGCCAGGTGATACTCAGTGTCTTTGTGCTTTTCCTACAGAGACCCCACATAAGGAGTTTCCAGCCTTCTTCACTCAAAACTGCCACAGTCTTTGGTTTGGGAACTGCCTGGTAATATTCTATGGTTGGTTGTTGCTGCAAGGCCACTCTTCTGAAGGGCTTTGGTGGAATCTGTGAGGCTGCAAGGGAGAAAAGACTCACACAGCGGTGTCAGTGGTAAATGAAGGATAACGCAGCCTTTCTGCTCTTGCTGTGAATTTGAACAGCCCTGTGCTGTACTGCTTGGCATGAAGAACTGTGTGACTCTGTGTAAGCTGCAGCACCTAGTAACTGTCTAGTCCTGTTTCCTTTTCATTTTGATGAGAACGAGACATGGAGGCCTTTCTAAAGGAAAGAAGAGCCGGGTGTCTGAGTAGGGAGAAAGTAGAGGAAGGTCACTGAAATCTGACCACTCAGACTTCATTAAAGTCTGGGCCTAGCGAAGAGGAGTGGAAACTCACTTCTACTTCCATTCATGGTCTGTGTGCTAGGTTAGATATTCATCTCTCGAAGACTTGATATCTCCTTCAGACCTCAGTGGGTTTCCTTTGACACTGGAGAATGATCAAAGGGAGAATATTCTCTCTGTTATTGGACTGTGGCCTTATAGCTAATGGTCATGTTCCAGATCTGTTGGGAGCAGCACTTAAATCAGGACAATTTGTCTTTTTTTTTCTCAAGGTATTCTTTTCTCTCCTTGCTTGACTCCATTATTTCTGCCACTGCCTTACTTTTTCTGATGCAAGTCTTTGTGTTCTATTTATTTTATCTGTTGGAGTGATCAGGAGTTGTCTACTTGGTACTTGCTAATGAAGCTGCTTTGGCAGTGAGAAGGCCAGGAAAGCTTGCTTAAAGTAATTATTGTTTCAGGATCTCTTTAGACATCCTGACACTGCATGCAGACATTGTTTATTTTTGAAATATTGTCTTGAGTTAGAAAATCAGCTCTTGTCCTAAAATGAAAACACACATTCATCAAAACCTGAATTTCATGTGGCTTGTGTAAACGTGTAATTTGGGTTAGGTCTGGTCATTGGAAAATATGTGATGCTATTGTCCAGAAAGTTACAGTGCAAGAAACATGGGGAAATTCAGAAATTCATGTTGTTTTCCCAAAAGGAAGGATTCTTTCACCCAGTGTGCAAAAAGTCTCACATGGACTCGAGATATTTGTTCATTGCATATCTGCACAGAGATGGGTGCACATAGCCGACATTTTAGACATTTCTCCTGCCCGTTATCAGTACATTTCTCAACTACATTCCATCATCCTAATTCCTATTGGTCCTTGCAGTCTCATCTCTGTTTAAAGTCACAGTGTTCTCTTTTTTAACTATGCATGCTCAGTGGGGAAGGGGCTTTGATGGGCTGGGGGGTGTGGTTTTTACTATGCTAATTTTAATAGTTCACCCAAAGTTATCTCTTTCAGTAGTTAGCCTCTTTTTTCCCCTTGTGCTTATCTTGGTGTTTCCTTGCTTGATGGATTTATGATGCCATCCTGTTCCTTGTCCCAGTGTTTGAGTAATCCCTTCTGGTTTATCTCCCTTATTTCTCCAAGAACATTAATTGTCTCCTTGGAGAATTGCCTCAAAAATCCTGACCTCTGCATTTCTGCTGTGTGCTTTATATGAGGCTAGCAAAGACGGTCACTTGAGCAGTTGCAACATTCTTGTATATGTGTGTTTGCATGACATTAGGAACTGTGGAAGGAATAGTGCTGTGCTTGCCAGAGACCCTCCCTCTGCCTCTGCATGTGGCACATGAGCCATCATCAAGGCACCTTCCACTTCAGCCCATGGGGTGTTTCCTATGGTCAAATCACAGAAACCTTTTGCTAGGGGTTCATGCACTTGGATTTCTAGGAGTGATGGCTGGGGTGCTCTCTGGCCCCTCCATTCTTTGCTAAGCCACCACCCAGGGTCAGCGTGCAAGGTTTTAGGCTGACCCAGATGCCTCGTTCCTGTCCCCATCCACTAAAAGTTTCCTGTGCAAGAGGTTAGTTTTACTCTCCCCTGTGTTAACCCTGACAACAGTTTTTAAATGTTGCTCAATATTTTCAACGTGATCTCAAAATGACTACTAACTCCTTCAACCCCTTGTTTTGTTTCAGAATTTCTAATCCCATTTGCTATGACTAAATTCAGTTGTGTGGTATTCACAGTGAGGATTAGGGTTTACTGTGATAGGTACGTCATTCTGCCTTTGAAGCTGCTTGCTCATGCTTTCCTTGGCAAGCTCTGGCAGACATGCTTAGCAGTAACAGAGATTGTATCTTTTGGAAGCTGCAAAAGGGTTAAACAGAAGCATGTTTATGAAACGTGGTTGCTTACCCTTACAAGCTTTTACTGTGATCTTTTTGGATGCTTTTGGAAGATTTATCACCTGCCTTTGTAATTTATATTACATTTTTCTTTCCTTTCTTGAAGCTATTTTAATGCTATATATGATAGTGTTAAAATTAACTATGATAAGCAGTTTGTTTTTCCCCCCCCTAAATTGCACACCTCTTGGATGCAAACTAGAGAATGTGACTGTCTTCATGTGGATGGCATAAGATTGGTACATAGGTACATGGATTATTGGTGGGCTTGACTGTGTTAGGTTTACAATTGGACTCAATGATCTTAAAGGTCTTTTCCAGCCTAAACAATCCTGTGATTCTGTGACTTTTGGAGCGGCTGAATGAGTATGGGGCATCTGAAGCACATCCGTAGCTTCAAAACAAATCCAACAAAAGGAGACTCATCCCTCAGGCAGGCAGATAGCTGTTTGTGCAAATGTTTTTTCTTGAGAGCCTCTTTGTAGGATTGTTCACAGTTGTGACTGAGTTTACTTACGTGTGCAGGGAGAGGGGCTGATGGCTATTCAAGGGAATATTATTTTTCATCAGGGAGATTAAAGGTATTGCTATCGATCAGGAGATTTCTTTGTGTGGAGACTCTCCAACGAAATGGAGCACCTGCACACATGCATTGAAAAATGTTAAACAGGATGTCGCCTCTGATGGGAATTGTTAATTGTGCTTTTGGCTCTGTCTGCCGTGCTGGCAGATGTACTGTTGTGAAATTTTTACAATCTCATAAAATATTAGAGGATGCTTCACTTCAAGAGGAAATTTGATGACTGTGTTCAGCTGATGTCACTTTGAAAACAGGTGAGAAACACCTATTTGCCTCACTGGGGCTTGCACCAATCTCTGCAACCACAGGAGCAGGATATTGATGTAAGGGTCATGAATTGCAAAGAGCCTGGATGGTTCTGGTAGGGTTGATGTTACGATACCAGGCTCTGCATGATTGGTATGATGCAGTTGAACAGATAATTAAAATCTTAATTTTTAATACATTAATTCAAAGCAGAATTATTTGTGCATTTTGATACAAAATGTGTCTTGATTTTCAGTTCATTTCTAAAGCCATGTGGGACTTGCTGTATTTACCCCAGTCAAGCAGTGAATGCTGAGCTTTACAACTACAGAGTTTTGCTACAAAGTTGTGTGTTGTGTATGTGTAATGTGAGGATCTTCCAGAAGCTCACAGGAATCTGGGAACTGTTCTTTGTATTTTCTTGCTTGTTACAATTGCATAAATATGAAATATTTTATTTCTTAAGATTTCATTTATCTAACAATTTTTCTTCCCAGGAAGTATGGTTTCCTGGGATTTAAGTATTTGCTGATGCAAGTCTCTGTGATCACAGATAGTTAAAGAACTGTTGAGTGTTGAATCTTTTACATCACCAGTTCAAATCTAGTCCAAAGTGATAATGGGTATTTTTATACTTCTAACCCATTTTCATCAAGATTTATGTTTAGTTGCTTAAACAGAACATTGAAGACTCAGAATTGTGGATTCAAGTGGAGAATAAAGACTAGAAGCAGTTTTTTTCTATAGCAGAAAATCCTGTTTGACTTCTGTTTTGGTATCTGTATATGCTTGTCAGTATACATGGTGCTTCAGAAAGACTAAAGGTAACATCCTCCCAGAGGAGTGTGTGCTTTGCTGCATAAGATGTAATGCAGAAAGGTGACCTTGCCTAGCAGAGCAGTGTATGCACTAGTCGTGTTTGGTATTTTTGGTGAGCTCTTCTATGGCTTTTTAATTGCCAGAGCCTTTGAAGAATGTATAGGAGGACACAGACTTTGAAGGGAAAGATATTTTGAAATTGGAAATGCAGTGTGAGAGTGTTTTGAATGGCAACTGAAACACTTTTGGACAAAGTACTTCTCAAATTCTTCCAGGCAGCTCCTTTTCTGAAGAATGAATGTTGGTTGGCTGGTTGGGGTTTTTTCCTCTAGGGTTTTTTTTTCCTAGCATTCGTTTAGGATCTTTGTAGAAAGCTTCACTTCTAAATCTTATCTCGAATCTTGGGTTTTTGGTCAAGGAGTGTGGACTTCAGTTTAGAGTAAAATCTAGTACTTGGGAAAACTCATTTGGCCGTATGTTCCCCAGTCTGTAGACAGCTTGGAATGACTCACTTCGACTGCACAGGCTTTTGCAGCTTCACAGGTCCTCCTTGTCGATTCATTATTCTGAAGCTGGTAAATCCTTGCAATCTCTTCGACTTGTGCTGGGATATGGAAAGCCTTGTGAAACCCTGCAGTCAGGGGCTGACCTCTTGCATGCTGGGATCTGCCTGCAACCACCTCTTACTTCAGACTTTTCTGGAATGTTTCCCAAGTGCTCTCTTACTTATTTCAGGGACCTGCTTGGCAGCATATTGAGAATCCTTCAGGAAAGAAGTTGAAGATGCTGAAGTATGAATTCTGGTGTGCTGATGGTTAGAATGTGTTAGCAGTGACATCAGCATGTGAAGAAAGCCTGTACAAGTGTTCTCTTTCTTTGTGCTCCTGAGTTGAGAAATTAGGATCTGAGCTGGCTTCCCCACCCTGAAGGCTGTTGCATAGCTTTCGATGCATCTCTTTGGAGATCACTGGTGACTTCTGTCAGCATTTGAAGGCCCAAAAGTGGGTTGTGAGGTGTGGAGACAGGAAAAAAGAAGATATTTAATGACATTAAAAGAAAAAAAAATTACTGCCTATAGAACTTGAGTTATCACTGGGGCACTTTGTGACGGGGATTCCAGTCATGTCAGTCTTAAAAAATAGGTTTTCGTGTGTGTATGCCCTGTAAAGAGTCTTCAGTCATGAAAACAGATGAAATAGATTGCAGAAGAATGTATTTGTCCACAGGGAGTAACCATAAACTTAGGAGGCACGCAAGTGTCATGCATGGCTGAGCAAGACTGCAAAGAGTAAAGACAGAACCTCTTTCCCCTCATCTTTGGGGCTGTAGGTAGGACCAGAGAATACCTTCCTTCATGAGGCTTGAGCAGACCTTTCAAACCTCCTTGGTGTGTGTGCTGTGTCTTAATATAACTCTTGGTGCCAGGCTTTCATGACACAGACTGTGGGCTGCCTGAAGTGAAACTGCAGGTTGTCACCAGTCCACGGGCATGGCTTGTCCACTCCTGGTGCCAAAGGAAGATGTTATGTAGGTCAGATTGAACGTGAGAACTTCAGGGTGTTCCAGTGTGGGTTTCTGTCATGCTGCCAGATGTGCTTTGCTGAGCTGTTGCATGCAATGAAGGACATTTTTGGATTGCATTGATCAAGATAATACCGCGGGTGTATTTCTCATCCAAGGGGAAAAGTGAGGTCAGTAGGAATGAGTGTTGTGCTGCAACTCAGACTGGAAAAGAAATACTTCGGTGTACTGGGAAGAATAGGTCTCTGACTTCTGCTTTGGGGCATTCGGTGTAGGATGGCAGTCTTAATGTTATGTGGTGGGTGATTTTCTTGTCTTCCTAGTTGGATTGCCTACTTGTTCAGGTGAAGGCCAGTTGTGTACTTTGTCGTCTACTTTTTCCTCTGGCAGAGGATCCTCTCTCTTCTCCCAATACTACACTTCAGCCTTGCCCACTGTTTCCTCTTGGCTCAGAATTACCTGCTTTGTTGGTCTTTGTAGATGGTGCCAGGCTTCCCATCCTTCAGAAAGCTGTAGGCCTGATTTCAGGTCACTTCCACAAGTTTTTGGTTGTGATACATAGGATGGAAGTCGTTCAGATGTTGGGCTTTCAAATGTTTGGATATTGTGGTGGGAATAAATGCAACCAGGAAAGCAGCAGACAGGAAAATCCTCCTGTCTGCTGCATCTGCTATTAGCCCTGGAGAAATAAAAGTGAGATGTTATCTTAACTTTTCTTCTCAGTTTTTTTGGGTTAGGTCTGCTTCTTTGTTCAGTGAGTGAAGAGTATTTTCTGTCTCAGAACACATGCAGAAGTTGGATGGCTACATACGCTGTTCTCAAACACAGAAAGCTGGCGTTGGCATTCTCACTGATTGCCACATCTGTACTGACACACCGACATTCCTTATAAATTGATGGCAAAACGTATGACCTTTATTTTTCGGTCTTGCTTCCTTCCACAGTTTCCCTTTTCTTGTGTGGTGTATTTCTGTTCATATGAACAAAATCTTTATCTTCTTGGTTTTACAAATTTGGCTTAAAAATTCACTACTTGAAACTTGGCAAGCACTGCCTTGGTATGCAAACAGTGGGGATGGAATAGGGCAAGTCATTTGGCTGTTGAAAAACTACATATGGGAAAGTCAAATGGAGCTTTTAGTGTTTTATTTATAATTCTGCAAAGGCCTCTTCTAATTTGAAAAATAGGAGACCAAATAGGGGCTTCTGGAAAGCAAACAGCTAGATTTTTCTTGAATATTTTTAACACAAATATTAACTTCACAGATTATAACACTCTTTCTTCTAGCCTTCAGGATGTATAACTGGCTAAACTAACATTATGATGAAAACCTTAACTCCTGCAGCATCTGGCCTTTTAGAATCTAATTGTGAAACTATTTTGCTTTCATTTAGCAAACACGTGTTGAATTTCCAGAAAGGTAACTTGATTTACAATAAGCGTACCCACTGGGTACCATATACTTTTCACATCTGTCTTTTAATGAAGGATTAGAGTATTTCTTTCAAAATCTCTTCCAGAAACCGGCTAGTTTTAACTGTTAAGTAACGTTCAAGTAAGAGCTGAAGCTGGATTCCCAGATTTGGCTGTGCGTGTGAATAGGTAATTCCAAACACAAGTCCTTGGAGTAATTTTACTGGTTAATAATGCAGCCACAAGGTTTACGTCAGCTTGATTCTGAGCAGTGTTTTGCTGATCTCGATATAAGATAACTATTATGTGAAATGACTTGAACAAAGCTCAGGGAAGAGCAGTAGCAGTAGTCTGCCTGAGAGGCTCTAGCATTGTCCTCCTGCTCAAATTGCTGAACATGGCTGACTCTTTGCAGAATGGCATTTAAGGTTACATTTGGAGTCATTAGGTTAAAAACAGTCCACAAAATACTTTACATACTTCACATTAACATTCCTCTGAAGATCAAGGTTCCCTGGGGAGAAATGAGAATTTGCGCCAAAAACATTCTCAGTTCTTGAGGTTTATCCACAGCTTCCTAGATCACTGAAGATCAGCTGCCTCATGAAGAAATTATTGCAAAACAGATTTTGATGCAGCTCTGAGTGTTTCTATGTGAGGGGAATTGTCTGGGTAAAGCCATTTCTTTTAGTTGTCAGATTTTTGTATTTTTGCTGTCTGGCTGAGATGTAGATTGTGACTGGAAAATCCTTTTGACTCAGATTCGGTAAATTTGTATGAACCTTCATGTTGCAGAATGCTTTTGAATCCCAGGCTTTGTTGGGAGAAGACCCAGAAGAAGTGTTCAGGTCCTGACAGAATGTCTGAATCTGTGCTGTCGAATAGAGAGAGGAGTCCTTTAATTTCTGTTTCTCAGTTAAGACTTGTGGGGGGAAGTTTTTGACCCTTCTTGAAGATGCCAGAGTGTCTCTGAGAAATATGACCCACTATGTAATTTTTTGCCAAGAATAAATCTGTGTCTGCTGTGTAAAAGTGGCTGTTTTGTGCTAGGCACAATCCATGTAAAACTGGGTCTGTGAGGGGACTCTGTTGTAAATGTGAAAATGATCTTGTCTTTTGTTCTGGCATTAGCATTTACTGCCTTCTATGAATGCTTGGCATCTGCAGTGGTACATCAGCAGCGTGTGTGCCTGTGCTCCTTGCTTGTGTGGTCAACCAACCTGGGGCAACGCTCTCAAGTAAAACAATCTCTAGACCACCAGCTTGTCTTTCAGAAACCATTCTTATTTCAGATTCCACTGTTAATTTGTGGAATATTGGGATTTATGGACCTGGCAGGGTAGCTCTTACAGAGTTATCACGTTACAACCAGATCTGCGCTCTCTGTCACACCCCTGACTGAAATGGCATTTCTCATACCTGGGGATGCAACTTACAGGGGGCATCTTTGGCATCTGTGTGCATCAAAATTTGTTCCAGCTCATCTAGATGAGAGGCAAAAAATGGAGGACCTGAATGAGAGTCTGGCAAGAGCTGCTGTAAGCGCAGACACTTGCAAGCTAGTTGCATTTTATGGACTGTGGGAGCCACTGGTGCATCTTTCTGCTCCCGAGGAATTTGGGAAGGAGCATTTTCCATGTGTTTGCTCGAGTTTTGGAGATCTGATTGTCCCTCGTGGTAGTTGTAAAGCTAGTTGCAGACCATTTGACAGCAGTACTTTATGCTAATGAGGAAGCAGCAGGTTTCCTGACTTGAAAGGAGAAGTACAGGGGCTCAGCTGTTCAGAGCAATGCAACTAAAAGGCATAATAATAGCTCAAAGACTTTAACACAGCTCAAGCATACACTGCTGCATATTAGAGAATTAAACCTTGTCCAGTGTGCTTGATCCAATAGCAAAGCTGAGTGTTGCACTTCTGTTGTTGATCTTGTTCCCAAACTGAATCCTTCAAGCATCTGTAAGGGTCTCTCTTGGTGTGTGGTTGACACACTGAATGCCACTGCTTCTGCTGGCTCACTTTGGCAGATACAAGTTCCATTTCACTAATAAATTTCTATGTTTATAAAAGATTGCTTTAGCTTTTTTGATTGAAACTTTGCTTTGAATTCCAAGAATCTGGGGCCATTTTTGATCGTCATTTATTTTTCTTCCTGGTTACTTCAGCTCAGTGTGAGCTCAGACTTCAATAAGTAGTCTGCTGTGTGCTGTCACTCTAAAAGATAAGGTCATGCTGTCAGTTTGTGTTGAATTCTTTCCACAAATGGGGTGTACGTTTCAAAAAGCCTTAAAATTTTTTCTCATGTCAGACCTGCATTTTAAAACAATCTTGAAATTTAGTACCATCTTTTTTTTTTTTTGCTGATGTTAAAACCATCTACTAATATCAGTTGTCTAAAACTGAAGGGACAGTAAAGATTTTACTGTTTGTATAGTTCACCTTTGCTTTAAGAACTGTATTGCAACTAGTAAGGAACACATAAAGGTTTAATAAAAGGTTCTACAAATGCAGTGTTAGGTATAAAAAACCCAAAGTATTGATCTAAAATTTATTGAAGAAAGTGAGTAAACAGTAACGCAGTAACTAATACATCTACCGAAAGGGTTTGCCACTAGAAAACACACAAACTCCTGGTTGTAATTCTACACGTTAAAATGGAGACTAAATATAAGAGGTTCAATTGAAAGGAAAATAATAAGGAAGAAAAAGTTAAAAAACAGTGAAGTGCTTCAGTCACTAGTAAAGCATTAGAATAAATCCCTGGAGGCTTTATAAGCATCTCTTAAGACAGCAGGAAACAAGCACTGTGGATTTATCAGGAACAACCTCCTGCAGGGAAAAATTAAATTTGATTAATTCAGTGGCCTGAGTGAAGGAGCACATTGATTGTGCCCCTGTACTCGGCACTGGTGAGACCACACCTTGAGTACGGTGTTCATTTTGGGCCCCTTGCTCCAAGAAGGACATTGAGGGGCTGAAGCACATCCAGAGAAGGGCGACAAGGCTGGAGAACAAATCCTATGAGGAGTGGCTGAGGGAAATGGGGTTGTTTAGTTTGGAGAAGAGGAGGCTGAGGGGAGTCCTCATCGCTGTGTACGGCTGCCTGAAAGGAGGCTGTAGCAGAGCGAGTGTTGATATCTTCTCTTAAATGACAGATGATAGGACAAGGGGAAATAGCCATAAGTTGCACCAGGGAAGGTTCAGACTGGATATTAGGAAGAATTTCTTTACCAAAAGTGTGGTCAGGCACTGGAACAGCTGCCCAGGGAGGTGGTTGAATCACCATCCCTGTAGGTGTTTAAAAAACGGATAGATGAGTTTTTGAAGGACATGGTTTAGCAGAAGATGGATATGGTTGGACCCAATAATCTCCAAGGTCTTTTCCAACTGGAATATTCTATGATTCTATGATTGCTTATGGTATGGTGAGTAGGGATCTGTGTTCAGTAATAGTACTACAGTGGGTTCATTAAATAACTGAAATATATGCTAAGAATTAGGCTGTGGTAGTGACTGGAGGGGTTTGTTCTGCCTCTGTGCCAGCAGCTTGGGAGGCAGAGAAAGCACTTGAGATGCAGATGGAGGTTTGTGTGTGTTTTTTTAAGACAGAACAACTTAAAGAAATAGTATGAAGCCTAATTCACTTTTCCTGAAGGAAATGTGCAGGTTACTTATTGGGTGGAGAAAGTCAAATAGAGGGAGTCATGGAATTTGGGGATGTATCACAGTGCCATTGTTGCAAAAAAACCCCACCAAATCTATAATGATATACTAATAGAAGTGTCCTACACGAGTATTTGGTAATACTCCTTGTTAGTAAGTGATGCACACTGTTTTGGATCCCATGTTTTAAGATGGGTTTAAGTTGCAGACTGATAATTGCACTAAAACTATGATTTAATCCTTGTAGTCTATGAATGAAAGATGATTTTTGTCTTCTGAAAGCAGCTTATAAAGGGATGGAACAATTTCTCAGGTCAGTTAAGCTAAGATGATGACTGTGATGAGTTGTCTTGTTTTTAGTGGAGGAGAAGAAATTACTGCCTTATCTTGCACTAAGGCCTGAATGATGTTAATGGAAAAGAACATCCTAATTTTCAAAGAGCATTGAGCACAGGGGCCCATTGCCTGTTCAGGCAGTGGGAACACAAGCGATTAGTCGTCTTAAGAATAGATTAAAGAAATGTTGAAGCTTTAGGTGCAGCGGATCATTTCCCAAGCAGTTTGACAGGGTGATGCTGTGAGAAGCCTTTCAGCCTATTGCTGCTGGGTTTTTATCTTTTAATTTTTGAACAGCCCTGACACTGGAAGCCTGTGTTAAGGAACAAGTGCTGAAATGAAGACAGTTCGATGGCCAGTCTGTAATTAAACCTGTAATTAAATCCTGCTCACAAAGGCTGCTGTCTGTCCTGAAGTTCTTTATGTGTTTTTACCTGGAAGATGTCTCTTTCCAGGGCCTGATGACTTTACAAAGTGCAGGCTGAGTCTCTGCAGTTAAATCAGTGGGCAGTTTTCTCATTTGTTTCCAGGAAAGGAGGGTTGGTCCTAGTTTTCCAAAGGAGATGTTCAGAGTTCTTACGCCCCAAACTACGTGCCTCAGGGGGGAAAAATGCTACTATAGGAGTCTTCTGTGTCAGAAGTGAGTATTTGTAAAAAGTGAAAATATTTCCTTGCCATAGAGATTCTTCATTCAAGAGTCTCCCTCAGGTCTTTGAGCTTTCCTCATGCTGAGGATATGACAGGTATATTGTTTGCCTTTTGGCTTCTGACAGTTTGGGGTGTTTTTTTTCTTTTTTGTTTTAAAGATTTACTGTTTTGCTGTAGTTGTGCTAATTAGCACCAGTTTTCTTCCTGTAAAAAGGAAGTAAGTCAGTCAAGTTTTGATTTGTTTTGATTTTTTTTTTACACAGATGTATATGGACTATTGGGTTTATCCATGGGAGAATTTAAAAGAAAACAATGGTTGCAGGAGTAAGAGGCTGCTGGTGTTGTGATCTAGAGCAGGTGCATGTTCGGAAGCCAGACTTCAGCAAGGAGAAGCAAGAGCTTTCTCTCCTTTCCATAGCCTGTAACCTTGCTGCAGAGAAATGTGTGAGAGAGGTAAAGCAGTGCAGGTCACCCTGTTCTCCTTCAGCCCGGCTGCAGCCAGGGGAGTGTTTGCTTTATCTGCCAGTGGAATAACAAGCACTAATGGAAATTACAGCAGTTGGGATAAGATAATACCCATAAAGGTAGCTTGTGGTGATCAGCATTTCTTCCCAGATAAACCTGGAATGAGTTTGGAGTTATTGAGTGTTGAACTGTAAGAAATAAAGCGTGCTTATGCACATGAGGGAAGTGCACATTGCCCATGCACCTAAGGGGCAAAGCCTACAGATACCACGGAGGTAAGGGGTGAGACAGTGGGGTGTTGAAATTGTCAGCCCTTAGAATGGCAAAGCTGCCTGGTCTGCAGATACATCACTGAAATTTAGGAGCTGGCTGTGATTCTAGGTGCCACCTGTGCTTTTAATGCTTATGCAGAGTGCAAGCTACGTAATGCCACGGCTGATGCTGAAACAGGACACTCGGCCATCGCTTCCTCCCAGCTGCCTGTTCCTTACATAACTGTTGGCTGTCCCAGGATTGCCTCCAGACGGGCTGAACCCAACAGGAAATATTCGTGTAACTGGTGGCAGTTCTGCTCCGCACGGAAAGAATAACAATTAGCTGTGTTTAGAGCCCAGTGGTTGTAATGATACGGAAAATGCCAGCAAATAAAACCTCTAAGACTCGTTTTGGAGTCTTAAACAACTTTCTGACACTCTCCCCATTTTATGGTTAGGGAAAATAGCTGCAGAAAGGGGAAAATGCAGCAGGATGGAGGAACTGGTGACGGAGACGTTGATTTTGATTTTTTTTTTTTATTTTGCCTTGTATGCTTGGATTGAACCAGCTTTATTTGTACCTGGAAACCTACATCTGTGAGCTCTCTGCTTTATGTAGATCATACTTTCTGAGGGCTCTCCTGTTTGAGGCAATCTAAAAAGCTCTCCTCTGCTTAGCAGAGCAACAAAATGTGTGGCCTTATGGGGACCTTTTCTTCGCTTGCTTGTAGAGATGTGGGCCAGAGCAAAACCAGTAATACCACAGGGGAGGGAGTAGGCTTTAAGGTCTAGGTGTTTCCTGCTGTTTCACAGACATGGATAAACTCAGCTTGAAATTGCATTAACCATACACTGTGCTGGTTTGTTAATTCCTTGGTTTTGTTTACTCATCATTTCAAAATATAAATGAGTTCATGTCTTCTAAGTACTTGGAGAGATCCTAAGCAACACAGTAATTCAAGTTAAAAAAGATGAGCTTGTCTTTAAGATGAAGTTTTCTGAAGTTGTTTTTCCCTGAAATCGCATGTTTAAAGAAGGTTTTAACCATGGAGGTTAAGATCTGATAGCTCTCTTACGAGTTTTGCCTAGTGATTTAAAAGTGGGGTCTTTAATACTGTTGTGCTGTGAACTTTTAAATGCTTGTGCTATCAAGCTTTCTTAATAGTTAAACTTGTGGTTTCCTTTAATTCTTCAGTTTGGTTGTATGAAGATACGTATACATGATCTTCAGTGCTCTTCACTTTGGAAACAGAGAAGTCTTCCTGTCTGTTTTCTAGTCTCACCATGCTGTGTGGAAGAGCTTTCCTTGTGTTTGTGCTGGGCTTTCACCTCAAGCTCCAAGCCTCAGCCTACCTGTAGTGGTTCAGATGAGTTTACTTTTCTGCTAGATAATGGAAATCCCATAAAACTGGGTAGTGCACAGCTCATTGGGTTAATTGACAGGCTTTTAATTTTGAGAGTACCTTATTGTGATCCACATGTGTTTTCTGAGAGGAAGAAGACTCAGTTTAAACTAGTTGTTTGTGGTTTGTGTACCACAAACCAAATCATCTGTGCAACCCAGAACCCACCTGTTTATGGGGATGTAGGTGCCATGGCAGGGCCTAGAGTGAAAAGTCCAGGAATAACAGAAGGAAAGTACTTGAGGCTGTTCATAGTTAGGGCAGTTTGAGGACATTTCTTTGCCTCGGCATAACCTGCGCGATATTGCTCTGCTCTGTAGCATTATTGAACCGTAATAACCAGCAGGATGCTTGGAAAGAGGCAGCTGCTGATGTCTCTTTGTTTTCCTAAAGGATTTCCCAGAAAGTCTGCTCCTCTTAAGAAGGATATGGGCCTTATAGAAGAGGTGCTCTGCTGGAAACAGAAACTTGATTCTCGTAACTCAATAAAAGAACTTCTTTCTTGTAAAATGAGCTAAGGAAAACCATCCTGCTGGTGTTTTGGGGGCTTTTCTAAATTTGTTCAAGATGTAAACTTATGCTCAGAAAAGACCAATGAACTTCAGAAAGGTTTGACCAGGCTGTATGAGTAACTGATCTCCTGGCAAAGCCTTACGTGATGAGAGTGCCACTTTAACCAGTTGAACACCTCTTGTCAGGTTAGCTAACTGCAGTGTTCCTGCAGAGAGAGCTGAGCAGCTTTGGGCAATTGGATACCCATTTGACAACACTATGTCTGAACAAGGTGTGGGTTTTAGGTTTATGAGAAAAGTAGCAGAGGTTAACATCAAAATACTTCCTGATTTGCAGGGATACCATCACTTCAAATTACAGAGATCTGTATATGTGTGATTACCTATTGCGTATTCTGTCTATTCACGTCTCTGTAGGTGTTCCCGTGGTCAACATGCCCTGTGCCTCATGTGTGAGACGGGACTTTTTTTAACTTGGAGAAGAGGAGGCTGAGGGGTGACCTCACCGCTGTCTGCGACTGCCTGAAAGGAGGCTGTGGCAGAGCGAGTGTTGATCTCTTCTCTCAAATGGCAGGTGGATAGGACAAGAGGAAATGGCCATAAGTTGCGCCAGGGTAGGTTCAGACTGGATATTAGGAAGAATTTCTTTACCAAAAGGGTGGTCAGGCACTGGAACAGCTGCCCAGGGAGGTGGTTGAGTCACCGTCCCTGTAGGTGTTTAAAAAACGGGTAGATGAGTTTTTGGTGGGGTACGGTTGGACTCGATGATCTCCAAGGTCTTTTCTAACTGGAAGATTCTATGATTCTATGATTTTATCTGAAAAGTAGCATTTTGCAGAGCGGCACTTGTGAGAGGGCAAAAGGCTGTGACCTTTCTTCGGTTTTGTCTTCTTGCTGATAATGATGTGAGGCAATTTAACTGATCCTTGACCCTCTTTTCCTGCTCTGGATTTCTGTTTTATGTGTTTCATGGTGATTAAATGCCACGTAACCAGCCTTATCTTCCATGGGTTCTCTGTTTTTGAGGTTGGTGCTTTTTAAACACATATGCAGGCTGAGAGAGATCAAGCACTGCTTGCTCTGCAGGGGGCTTGCTTCTGTCATAGTTGGGGCCAGCAGTGGCAGTGCTGCATCCCAAGTAATTGATCCATGTATTTAAGGATCTTTCTCTTTGAGGACTTATAAGACAGTCTGCTGTATAATTGTCTGTCACCTTAGACCCTGATGAAATAATCTCTTTCCTAGGACCCCAGAGGATCATTTGGAGCAGCATTATCCCATGAAATCTAGAGACAATAAGAGTAAGGAAGAGGAAAACCGTTAAATCGGTGCTAGTCACCCCAGAACTAGTGCTGTGGGCTTTGGCAAATCCTGTCTCAACAGTAAAGCCAATTGCCATTTTGGCATCAAAACAGACAGACGTCGCATAACCCCTTCTGGCTCTGAAAAAGTGCTTTGTGGGAGCTGGCACCAACACTGTGAAACAAGGGTAAGGCTCAAGAGAAATGCCAAGCAGACAAGATGAGCACTAAAAATAGTGAGGTGCTGTCATTTGGAGGGAAAACAAATAGCACTTCTAAGAGCAGGGCATCTAAGATCCCCATCAAGGTTTTGCTGGTAAGCAGCTTGGGGACAATGCTGTCTCCTATGATGTTGTGACCAAAGGACACACACAGGCTGTATTTTTGGTAGTCACATGGTGCAAGACTCTAAAACTAGAACAGACGCTTACCATCTTGATTCCACATTAGAGGGATCCTGTTACTGTCTGCAAGTTCTGCCTTCTTCACTGTCTGGAGCAGATCGTCTCCTCTTGAGCCATTACCAAAGGTCCTGTTTGCATACATGGATGTAGGGAAAACAAGAGCTGTAGTGCCAAAATCCAAGGAGCCGGGCTAGTGTCCCTGTACCACCCCAGATACTCTAGCTCTCCTGGAGACAGTCTCCTCAAATGTTTAACAGCTGAACCGCCCCCTCCCAGCAGGCTCAGAGAAAGCTGAGTAGGCTTTCCACTGACTTCATTACACACTCCAGACTAAAACTGAAGCCCGACATCAGTACCCAAAACCTGGGAGCACTAAAGGGACAGAATCGACCCTGTCCCCACTGAAGCGGTTGGTGTCACTTCTAAGTAGGGCAATTTCAACTCTAGTCCCCCTCTGCCTCAGTGAAGGACTGCAAACCTTTTTAAGACCTCTGGGCTTGAATGACGAGCTTGGATATTGAAACAGTGGTCATACAAAATAGATGATGGAAACAGCCTTTGGTGTTACTATTACATTGGCTTGGCTGCATCTCTGCTGCTGAGAAAAAGAGCATGCTGGACCTGTGGCTATCATTTTCTCCTCCTTGGGGAAAAAGCAATGGGAAATAATGTCACTGAGGGCTGGAAATTCCAAGCTACACTCAAGAAAAACTATTTTGATCTCAGAGAAGGAGCCTGTACTTTCCATTGCCACCACTCTCCCATCAGCTAAACAGCAGAGCGGGTAGGAGTGATAAGGCCCCTTTTGTCTCCTCAACTTCTGCCTGTTGAAGTGGACTCCTCTTGGGTGTCTCCTCCGCATCCACCTCTTTTCTGCTTCCTGCCCTTTCTTGAGTGCCTAATACAGACAGCAACTTCAGAGGAGACGTTGCTTGCATTACCGAAGTGCAAAAGGGGGCTTTACTGTTGGTATTTCTACACTCTCATAAGAAAAGTGAAGCAGAGGACAGGCTCCTGCTGAAATACCAAGTGATGGAGCGGGTAGTGACTTTCTCTGCAATTCTTTTGTTCAGGCTCGCGCACAGCTTTCAGATGGAGGATGTGGCACGCTGCACTTGCTCGCTTGGCTGACATTGCTATTCAGGATGCAGTCGAAATCAAGACTCGGTTGGAGTCACTCATGAGCTGTTGCCATTGGGGCTCTCTGAAATACTGAACATGTTTTGAAACGCACAGTCTCTTCCTCCCTGGTTAACCAGTTACTTGGAGACAAAGACAGGTGACAGCAGTGAGGTTGAAATGCACAGTTGCTTATCTTGACTTAGTAAGCAGCAAAAGTTTCTTGCACTTCTAAACCACTGAGCTGACAGAAGTATTGATGGGCTGCAGGGAAGAGGGATCCACCCAAGGACAGATTCTGACCTCTGCAAGCCCTTATGCTTCATTGCACGTTAAAATTTATTGATCCAGCAGAGTGGCTGCTGTACTGGCTCACAAGCCAGTTCCAACATGTGTGGTGTCTTTTCCTGCAGCTATTCTTTTGTTCTCTCTAACAGTGGTTAAGGTATTTTGGGCTGAGAAACATTAAATGCAAGTGACTTCAGTATCTTTGCTTTATAGTTGAACTGCACACAAACAGGGGACCCACCTTACCCTACTCTTAAGTAATACAGTAGTATTAGATACAATGGTCTGAAACGTTTGTTTTGGACCATGTGTGCCATAAAAAATAGAGGAGATACTCTAGGTCCTGTAAGTCTGGAGAAAATATCAGACAGGCCTGTTTCCATTTGTCTTCTGGAATTATTTGATGACGTTCTTTGTAGGCAATGCCACGTTACATGAACCTGGAGCACCTGCTGCTCATATTGGAAAGCCATCGTGTTCTTGTAATGGTGCCGTTTGGGTGGGGAAGTGGCGTTTCACTCTTCAGGAATCAACAACAAGTGGGCAGATTTTGCGGGCAGGCTGCCAGCCAGAAGCAGTTCCCAGGCAGATCCATCACAGCATCGCTTTTCCAGCATTGGTCATCTCCCAGTGTCTCATGCTGGTACTCCAGAACATTTGCTGTCAAGGCAGATAGAGCCTTGTAGTTTCTGGATATTGTCTTATTCTAGAGAAAGACATCAACTTTGATGCCTTCCTGTATGTTTCTTTCCCTTTTTTCTTTATTCCCAGAGCTGTCTCCAAGATCAGGAAAGATAAAGTCACCCTCACTCAGGCTGTTTCTCTTACACTTTGTTTTCAGTGCTTGGCAGATGTGTAGTCTCTGTTTGAGCACCCAAGGCTGTGGGCAGCGTGATGAAAATGGATAGCCGATGCTCCTGTTACCAACATGAAAATAACAGTGTGCACTGAGGTGAATGGGAGAGTCATTAGATAAAACTGTTCCAACTTTATGGTCAAACTATGTTTATACATAGCTGCTGGTATTGAAGTTTAATTAAGGGGATATTGCACATCACCCATTTTTACACTTCAGAACCTCTCCCTGCCTAGGACTCTGATAATGGAACAACTGAGAGTAGACTTGTTCTTCAAGCCTAATGGATTTGAGCTGCACAACTTCTGTTTTTATTCCAATGGTATTGTCGTAACTGGATCATCTAAAGGTTAAGCTATCTCCTCAGGGGGTAACAAAATGGTTATTATATCTTGCTGGGTTCCTAAACCTACTTGCAAGTGTCTCCCATTAAACATGGAAAGTGACTCTAAAATGGGCCAAACAACTTCCATCATCTACTTCAGTTGTCTGCTAATATCTGAGCTCACAAGGTACTGGGTGTGTTGGGTTTGTGAAGGTGTCAAACAGCATCCTTTGCTTGACATCATCTTTGAGGCAGATGACAGACTCAGGAGAGCAGTACTACAGACTGAATAAAGACCTCTAGGCTTTATCCCTCTTTTTGAAAAGAAACTTGCTCACCCTTATCCTGTAGTGGGATGCACACTCAGATGCCAAAAAAGGTGGTTGGTGGCTTTTCAGAGCCCTCAAGAGATTAGTCTACAAAGAAACTGTAGAAAGTTGTGTTTGCTGTTTGCTACATCTGATTGATTCACTCTTGTATCGTAGATGGGTGGCTTTTGCAGATGTTAAACTCCAGGTTCTTACAAAGAAGCAAAACCCATGCTGAGCCTGCCTTATAGCTGCTCTTGCTTTCATTAAAATAATTACTGTTTCAGCTCTGCTTTCCTCCAAACAGAGAGCAATAGAAAATTAGAAAAGTTTGGGAAATGGACAATGAGCAGCTGAAGGCTTTGGGGGAACATTCTACATTAAGAGAATGGGGAAGATTGATATCTTTTATTAGAAGATGGCTAACAGGTACAGAGTAATGAATGGGTGAGAAGATGAATGGGGACTTCTGTTCCCACTTGCTAATAATATGAAAGTCAGATTAGAAGGTGGTGAATTCACTCCTGATGAAAGGAACTGTTTGTTCAGAACCGCTGTCTATGAAACTCGTTGCTGCAAGACAAAGCATTGGGGCAAGAACTTATGAACTTAAAAAAAGAGGAGGGGGTAAAACAGTAACAGTTGGAATATCTAGAGTAATTGCAATGATTAGGAGAGCCTATATGTTGTGAAGAGGCTCTAAATTTATTGATTCAGGCTTTATAAAGCTATGAGCTAACTTTTTCAGCTTTTTTTCTGCCCCTCTCTAGGGCTTTTTCCATAGTTACCTATAGCAGAGTTTGTGGAGCATGTTACTGGCTGCTGTCGCTCAGGCTGCAAGAGAGGGTGGTGGCTGCTTCTGCTGCTGCTGCAGCCAAATGTGGTAACGTCTGCTTGTAAACCACCTTTTTGTGTCAGTCTTTCCAGGAATGCTAAAGTCACCCTTAAATTAGGATGCTTTTGCTTTTCAGTTAAGTTATGCTTTTGATAGTCCTTCACAACTTGTCTTAGATCTGGAATGACGCTTCGCCTTTTGAATACGTGCTGGGGGAGAGGCCGGTGGTTAAAGTTAGATTCCTTCTGACAGTAGGGATTTACAAACTGCTGGATAGCAACAGCCAAAATCAGATATTTCAGAGGACAACGTGAGGCCACAAACCAGAAAGATACCCTTTTATATCATTGATGTTTGTCCATAGCATTGTAAAAGCAAAGGTTGAGAGTTTTTTTGATCCAAGAGCTCAAAAACTGGAAAATCCCATTGCCTGGCTAGTGCTAGTTAATGCTGATGTTTTGTATCCTCCAGGAAATTACTTATGTGCTTGTTTTCTTCTAGGAAAAAGAGATGTGCTTACATTAAATGGCAAGTTTATATGGTGGCTCTAAGTTAATGTAAAAATAAGTAAAACTTGTGTGTAGTCTCGCAGCCTAATTGTGTCGAGAACACCCACAGTGGGGCTCCCCTTTGGGACACAGCCCTGGCCTGGGCTGGGCTGGGTGGAGGCAGAGCACTGGTCACGGAGGGGTTTTGACACGTGGAAAATGGGTGTCTTTTTCTGACAGAGCTGCAGGCTATCTGGTGTTCTGGGTTTTTTTTCCTTTCCTTTTTTAGTTTTTTTTCCCTGCTGTTGCAAATTAGCATTTGTAAAAATTATATGTGGTTCCTCTCTCTCTTCTGAAATCCTGTAATTATTAAAGCTGCTGCTAAAAAAGGGATTCAGTGACCTCTCTATGGTAAAAAAAAAAATTCCCTTGTCAAATATTTTTCTGTATTTTGCTCCAGCAGCCAAAGAGGCCAAGAGCAAGGGGAGCTGCCCCCCTGTCAAATACTGGCGGTGCTGCTGCTGAGGGAACAGCGGTGGTTTCCAAGCCCCCCAACAGCCGAGGGCAGCTGCTGGCTAGAGAGAAGCATGGAAAAAAGGGGTTGCTAAGCTTTCCAAGTGGAGGTAGAAAAGGCAGTTAAATTTAGATTACCTTCTGCAGTGTCATCTCCTACACCGCCATGGAACTTGCTGTACTCCCTGCCTGGGAGAGGACAAACAAGACATGCCATCCTGGGCACCAGATGATAAATTTGTTTATGAGGCTTAATTGGCCCTTGGCATGGAAATGTGACATGAGTTCAAGTAGAATGAGAAGCCTTCTGTTGGGGCTAGTCAGGTTTTCCTTGGGGAGAGGTGAATTAAAATGTCTTCCCATCACCTGTCTGATGCTCAAGAAGCCCAGTTTGGGTCCTGCTGAAATCTGAGGAGTCTGCGCTGTTTTTTTGGTGGGGTGGCTCTTATCTGGAGGGGCTGAGAGTGGAACAGTGTTCTAAAAGTTGCTCAGAAAGCACAGAGCTATGGTGGCAGGCAGAAGGCATGGGAGTACTTAGGATCTGTGTGGGCTTTACCTAGGTCCCTGGGGTCTGAAAGTATTCGGAAAAACCACAGCGGTTGCTCCTGGGGGTCCACTGCTGTTCAGCAAGCAGCCTCAAACTTCGCTTTCTTCTTAAAAATAGATTAAATGTCTATTTTTGTTCAGTGAAATTTAATCACTGAGGAGCTGTTGGCTCTCGCCAGCGTTTTTACCAGATTCCCCTCCACTTGCAGCACCCAGTTAGCAGGGATGAGAGCACTCCTGCTCCTCCATGGCTCCCTGCCAGCATCCTGCACAGGCTCCCCTTCGCAGCAAGCTGCCTGCTGCTACCCAGCAGCTGTCTTGAGGTTCAGGGCTTTGCCTTTTTTTTTGTTGTTATTTTTTTCAGCACTGCCTGCCCTGATGTCATTTCCCTCTTGCGAACACCCCGGCTGGGCTGCGTCTGAGATATGTCACGGGGAGTGGGGGGAGCCAACCACTGCCTGCAGTGTCCCAGGACCCTGTTTACTTAGTTAGCATTCCCAGCCGAGGAAGCCCAGGTTTAAATAGGATCACAGGAGCAGGCTGCCCTCAGCCGATGAGGAAATGGTCACTGTGGGGCTTTAAATTCTGCCTTCCCATGCGCTGGTGCTGAGGATGAGCCTGCAGAATGCCTTTCCTACTGGGTCTCAGACAGGTAACTGGGATGGGCAGGGTGGGAGCTGCTCGCTCCAGTGGAGGCTGGGGCTGACGACTTTCGGGTTTATTCTCTTCCCCTCTAAGGAAATGTTTTCTGACTTTTCCGAAAATGAAACTGCACAAACAGCGCTTCCCCACCCGCAATGTTCGATTGGGGAGCGTGGTGGCTTGGGACACTTTTTATTAGTGAGGAAGGAGTGAAACTGTGAGCCGGGGAAAAATAAATTGTTGATGTTGTCATAGGCTTTGCAGCAGGGTGGCTCTGTGTCCTGTTCCTTTTCGGTGTTTATTTCTTTGGGTTTTAGGGTACTTTCCACAGTCCTTAATATGGAATAGTGTTTACATTGCTTAAAAACATGCCAAACTTGCAACCGTTTCCTTGTGCAGGCAGTATTTTAATCGTTAAACTGTGTGGGTTTTTTTTTAAAAAAAAGACGTTTATGTATCTATATCTCATTTCTGACAAAGGTCACCAAATGGAAAATGGCAAAGTGAATCCCTGCTTGGTAACTTTCTATTTGTTCTGGGAGACTCTGAGCTTAACAAGAAACTTGGGATAATTTAATAGCTGGTAATGTGGAGTGGAATGAGAAACAGTAGCCACTGCCCAGCTGCTCCCGCTGGAGGAGGTGCCAACTATGTGTTCCTGGGCTGGGGGAGAGCATACCCTTTTTTTGGTCGGGGAGGGGAATCTAACTGTAAACTCTTGCAGCACTGCTGGAATCTCTATTCCACAAGAAATAGATATTGCATGATATTAGAGTGCTGCTTGCAGACTCTAATTTAGAATAAAAAATTCAAGATTGGACTGTGGCACGTTTTAAGCTGCCTACTTCCAGTTGTTGAGAAATGAAGGCAAAAGAGCTTATAGCACACTGCTGAGTAAACAGTGCTGTCTCTCTTTCCTTATCAGTTCAGGTTTTGGTGAAACACAGCTCCCACTCCCCCACCCTGCTGAACTGAAAACAGTTTTACATAAGGAACTACCTCTAGCACAATGACCTCCTGTAACTGAATACGATAGCTGTAATAATAGTTCACTTGTTAGCACTCAGGGCAAAGAGACTTTCCCTAAAACCCTGGGAACTGAACCAAGGAGAGAAATTCGGGCACAAAGGCTTTAAGTCACTCTCAACTCACAGTGAGACGTAGCTGGCTTAAATGTTGAGATTACTCGAGTCTCACAGGTGTGTTTTTCTCTAAAGTTCCTATTTTGAAATTGATCTTTTTGTTTTAGAGATGTATTTGGGACAATGGAGATGCTGTGTAAGGTGTAAAACCCATAAGTTAGGTGTAATTCAGCTTCACTTGCTCAAACCGCACATCTGGTTATCTCAGTGGGCTGGACGGTACTTTTTTCCTCTGCTTGTAACTTTGCACCATCGATACAGAAGCGTTTACAGGAAGCAGAAAAAAGGTGTTGCCTCAAGAACGCAAGAGCAAAGCTCTTGACTATTTTTACCCACCGATGAATGATATAGTGGGAAAGAGCTGGTTGGAGAGCTGCTTGAACTTTTCTTAGTTTTAATCTTTTTGAGTTTCAATCATTTTTACACTTTAAAAAAATCTAAATATTTGCGATTGTGTCCTGCATGCAGATAGTATTCAGAAATTTCCTTTCCCACTTCTAAAAAAGTGGGGAAAAAAAGATTTGTTAGTGAACAGTGCTATTAAAAAGTGTGGGCAGAATTCAGGAACATCTCGTCATGTATCCGCCTCTATTGTCTCTTGTGTTTGAACTCGGACTGTAAACACTTGGGTGTCTGGCATGTTCTTTGTTGTTCCCACTCAGCACAAAGGGTGCTGGTCCTGGGCTGCACCTTGCAGGCAGCACAACAAGGTGCCAAGTCGGGTGTCCTCCGCTGAGCTGCGTGGTGAGGACAAAGCGGTCATGGCGAGAGCCTTGGTTCCCCAAGACAGGCACTCCTTGCTCACTGCTGCACCACACTGAATGGCTGTGTCCCCTGCATCCACCTTCACTTCTTTGGGACGCAGTGCAATCAGCATGGCAGATGGGCTGCCAAACTCATGGTAAAAATGGGGTGTTTAGTTTGGGGGGGTTTGATGTTGTTGCTGTGGGAGTGATGTTTAAATGCCTAAAAAGCTCAGTCAGCTCTGTCTGACATCAGCGCAACGTGGGTGTTTAAAACTCCCATACCAGGAAACATGCTTGCTGTAGAAGATCTCAACTTGCAATTTAAAGTGAGCATTTCCTCTTAGGATTGCAGATGGAAGCTTGAACATGTTCATCTAGTTCACTACATAAGTGTAAAAGAAAATAATAAAAGACGTTAAAATATTGGTTTCCTAACCATTTCAGTTTCAGTTTTAATGGTTTTCAATGTTGTCAACTGTTTGGTAGTTTAAAACAACGAAACGCAGGACAGCCTCCTCAAAGCTGTGATTTTCCTGAAGTGTCTTTCACATCTTTAGTGTGAAAGGGCTGGGACTACAGCTGGGAAGCTTCTAGCAAGGCATGAAGGAAGTAAACACTTTCACATGACGCTTAAAATGTGAACGTGCAGTTCTTGGAGTCTGAAAGTGAAAGTTGCCATAAACAAAAATGAAAACAGCTTTTATTGAAATATATCAGAGTATCCACAATCTGTGAAAGGACAGTGTCCCTTTAAAGATTGTTGGAGTGTTTCTCCAAGATAAATGGATGCAACAAATCAATTTGTTCCTAAGATAAAGGTTAATAAAACCTAGGAGGTTCTGCATCCGCTGGGGATGAAGATGGGTCTGCTGTAGCTGATTAATCATGGTGATTTAAACATAATTCTCCTGATGCTGGCATTAACAAAGCAATAAGTGTTGTGGATTAGAATTCCCATTTCGAAGACCTTTATTGTGCCTGGAGCAGCCCAGAGGTAGCATTCCTTCCTCACTTATTTATGCTTCAAGTATTTGTATGTTTGCACTTAACACTTTTTATTTTCCCCACATTCAGCAAAACAAAATTTGTGGTGTGTGTCTTATGAAGAAACGTCCGGGCTTGATTTATTTCCTGGCCTCGGTTGTCTGTCGTAAGGCGAGCTTACAGGAATTTATCCTCTGTCGTGCTGGCAGGGGCTGGCACCCGAGGCTGCAGTAACTCTTAGCAATCAAAGCCAGTTTCGTCTGTCCCAATCTTATGTGCTTTTGTTAAATTCAATTTACCAAAGGCACGACACTTGCTCAGATGGTGGATTTTTGCAAAGGACTAACAAGTGTAGTGTTTATGAAGATGGGAGAAGAGCCAGAGGCTTCAGAGTGGGTGTCAGTCCGAGCTGCCCCAGTGATTCAGATTTCCCCTGCAGTTCTGCCTGTCCTTGCTGCAATCCCATCAGCTTGTCCCTCTCTGAAAGGATCGTTTGGTTTTTTTCTTCTAATTTAAGATGAATTTTGGTTCAGCTGGGAGGGCAGCTGACAAATCAGGAATTGTAGTAAATCCTGTGGCAGGATTTGGCATTCCTGCCTGATATTTTCAGTAGTAATTTTAACCTACTCCCACGTGAGTCTTTTATCTGACGGAAATGCTCATCTTCTTTGGTAGCTTTCTCTTCTTGTTCTAATGAGCTATTGCTGATGGGCTTGGCTAACCAACACTAGTGATAGTCTGATATGTGAGTTTGAGTAAAAGCCAAGTGGGAACTCATAAATAGTGGGTATCAAATACAGTTTTTCCTCTTGGTTGTTTCTATCATATTTAAGATATTGTCAGTCACTTCCATTCTGTTACTTTGGATGCTTAAAGAATATTTAACGTTCAAATACCGATTGCGAGTTTCTCAAAATACTCATTTTTAATACATTTTTTCTGAAGATTGTGTCACTTGCTTAAATCTATCCTGCTTTGTTGTGGTGGGTGCAGCTGGGTGCTGAGAGCAAGGGACTGCGCCTGTGAGTAATGGGATTAGTGAAACAGCTAGATCGGGATTTTTATTATTATTACTATTAGATTGATGCATATTACCAAAGTACCCTATGAGAGCCGGGACACCAGGAACTCTGGAGTGTCACAGGCTGATCCTGAGTCCTGTTAAAACCGGCAGCATCTTGCCCTCTGCCAGGTGCCAGCTCAGCAGTCTCCCTTCGGCCTGCTGCTTGGCTTTTCAGTGTGTCCCACCGGTTTTACGTGTGTTATTCACTACCTTACTCATCTCTTCCTGTCATTCTGTTATTAATCCTCATCTCTTCCAGTTCAGATAATAATTTGCTATGTTGTGCCTTGACAAATGCTGTACCCAAGTTTGGAGAGAATAGGAAGTCAGAATAGGTCTAAAAAGCTGACTGTCCTAGAAGAGAGGAATGACATATAACCTGCTGCCAGTAAATGCAAGTCACATTTCAAAGTGTTTTCCAGGGTGTCTGGGTATTAGCAAGGTTAGGATGAATACTCTGGCAGGCTGAATGACACACAGAGGCTGTGGAAATGCAGGGTGCTCATATTAAGAGTAATGGAGGCCGGATTTCTGTAGAAAGAGGAGACAGAGCAAAAAGCTAAAATGGTTATTATATCTCTGTGATATCAGCCGCTGCTGGTTTTGGTTACCTGGTTAATGCCAGCTGAGGAGTCATCTTTTGTAGGTGGTTCACTGCCAACTATGGACTTCTGAGCGTGGGCTGTGGTGTTTGTTGCTGCAGTTGCACATATTAATTTTCAACTTGGGAAACAGCCACACCAGTCTGGAATTTGCTCATCATCTTCTTTCTTCGTTTTGACATAGCAACAAAGTTCCCAGGTTAACTGGTGACTTTTCAGGGTAGGAAAGTATGAAGTGCCTTGATCCTTTTATTGTGATGATACTGCACTGTCAATCAGTTCATATTTCCCTCCATTTCCTACAGTGGCTTTAGACGCAATAAATCCTAACAGATTTACAGACATTAAACCCAACTGTTTAGTAGAGAAAACCTTTTACAAAAGTGGGTCAAGGAGCTCTGATTCCATCCCTTCCTGCAGCAAGGGGCAGTTTAGGCAACCTACAGTCCACCACAAATGCCTCCTGTCTTGATCGTGCCCCAGTTTTTGACCTTTAATTTGTCACGTAGACCTCCAGCAAAGGTCCAATACTAAACTGGAAGGTGGAGAAAATAAATGGCTGTTTTCCCTGGCACTGATCTTAATGTTTGCTGTAGCTTCAGATGTGACAACATATGGCACTGCCTTGAGGTCTCTTATACCTACCACTGCTGGATATTTTAAGGATTATTTGTAAAAGCACTTGCAAGCAGAAGTGTGCTACTGGCAGAGTTGCCAGCATGGTTGTGGGTTTATCACAAATACCAAATACCAAAAAGAAAACAAGTTTAAAAAAATCTTATTTTTATTCAAACAAAGTTGCTTTATAAACTGAAAACTAATCCACAACACCACATCTAAAATGAAGATGAAGAGGCTCTCCAAACACACCAAGATGAGGTCTTCACAACTTGGCCATTTTCGTGAGAAAGAGCCTGCACCAGATTTGACAAATGGCCTGTGTTGGAGCAGATGAGGAGAGGACAGTGGCTGCAGAGCCTTCTGAAAGCTCCCAGCTTTGGAGTGTGCGTCAGGGATCCAGTGAGTCCAGTTCCTCAGATCTGTGTCAGCTCTTAGGATGGTGCTAAGGAGGCACCGATGCACGTGCAGTAGAGTACGTGCTGCTTTACAGGACAAAGCCAATCCCTTCCAATTAGCTGGAGATCTCCTAGGCTTTGCAGGTGGGAGATAACGGATGACATGTTCGGGTTTCTTAGTTGCAAAACAGGAATATTTTGCTCTGATGGAGACACTCTTTGAGAGCAGACCCATGTAGGTGCTGCTGAGTAATCCTTTCTTGAGGTGTCTGGAGGTGTCTACAGTTAGATGAACAAAGGCTGGCGGTGAGGGATGTGCTTGTCTGGACAACAAGAAAACAAGACTATCCTTCAGCAGGAAAACCTATGCTGGAATGTGATAGCCACTGGCTACTGGGGGAAGAAAGTGCTTTCGGAAAGAAACCCTCCCCCTCCCTTGTTTTCGTAAGACTACCTACCAAAAAAACCAACAAAACCTCTTTGTAGTAGTTGGATAAAAGCTCCATGCTGCTATATATGATTAAAAATGGTCATTACAAGCACTACTTGAAAAGGAAACTGGAAACAAAGACAGGTCAGTAAAATGCAAGTGCCTCAACTTTGCTTCTCTGAGATGTTTTTTCCCTCCGTATATACTTTTCTCACCTATAAAACTGCTCTTTTAGTCTTGTACCTTGTCCATGCCTGTTGGTGTGGAAGAGGAAATATCGCACTTGTGATATTGTTTGTAGGAGATGTTTAGGCTATAGATAACTATATTGCTGATTTATGTATTAACTGGTTACCATTCGGCAGGAAATGACAAAAAGAATGAATGGGAGAAGGGAGTAGAAATAATACAGCACTGATGGTATGAAAAGCGCAGACTGGGATTTAATTAGAAATTGAAGCCTAATTGGAGTGCTTGGTGGTAGGCAGAAGATTATTCCTAACAAAAAATGTCATAGTCTCTGTCATGGCCTGTTCTGATGACAGTGCGTAACCTCTGCTTTGGCTTTGAAACAGTGCAAGACACTATACAGTGGCTCAGCCTTTCACAAAACTGAGTCTTCACTTCAGTGGAGGGAGAAAAAGAGGCTGAAACTCTCAGTGCAAAGGAGACACCTGTAACATGTCCCAGAACAATGCTCTCCCTGTGCTGTAATCTTTGTCTAGTAGACTTTTTCGGGGGATTTGCCACCTTTACGTTTTTTCTCTTTCGCTGTGCTGAGTTGAGTAACCTAGCGTTGGAGGTAGCAGTGCTCTGAGCAGGGGTCAGGCCATGTGACCCGCTGGGATCCTTGCCAAACTAAATTATTCCTTGATTCCATGAAACTGTTTGGAAACAAGGGTGGCAGTTCTGGGTCTGACATGTGACACTGAGTCTGATGGCTTCAGTTTCCCAGAAACCCGTCAGTGGCTGAGCTGGCAGAGGGCTGCAGAAAGGCTCCAAGAGGACCTATGTAGACTTTGAGTAGCATGACTGGTGGCTGTCACTGCAAGGACTTTGAAGCCCTCAACTTTCTGAACTGTGGGAGCTGAAAGCTAACTGCAAGACTGTTGGAAGGTATAAGTGCTCACGTATTAGTGAGGAAGATGATTTCTCTTGATCAGTGTGTAAAGAAGCTCTGGACGGTAAGATTTGAATTTTCTGTGAGATGAGAAATCAGGGTGTTGCTGGAGACTCGCTGTCCAAAAGCAGGCAGGAACAACCTGCAGAATACCAGCCTAGCTGCTGAGGATCTTCTGTTCAACATGTACACCCATCCCCCTCATAGACCTGTTTGCCAGCTGGGCTAGCAAGAACCAACCCTGCATATACCCATTTGGCATTGTGGAAAGGTTGTTTCAAATAAGGTTGGCAAGAGGGAGTCAGGAAGTTCAAATAAAAAGAATAATTTGATGAAAGGCTCTGGAAGCAGGACTGTTGCATGTTCTTAAGTGGGAAAAATATACTCATGTTGAAGCTGTTACAGGTTGCCTCAGCCAAAAGACACCAATGTGTTCCTTATTGATTCGCTTGGAAGCAGAAAAAAATGAACAAATTTTTGGGGAATAAACGCAGGTGGTCAAGGACAAATCAGCGTTGTGATGCAGAGCAGTGCCTGAAATGGCACAGTGGGATTCTGTTCTCACCAGCTCCACGTGTTTCACTTGCTGGTTCAACAGGTCGCATTGGTCTTCATGTGTCACAACTGCAGACCTCAGCTGCTCACTGCCTGGCTTGTGCATTACTGACAGGATTACAATTTTGCAATGGGAACTTTATTTCTCAATTCTGTTGATGTGAGGGCCAAATTCCAGGCTATTCATCAGTTGGATTAACTCTGCAAGGGCAACAAAAATGAGAAGTGTAGGTAAACAAATAAGAACAGGTAAGTGAATAGATATGTGCTGTTCGTAGTTCTTTTGCTGACTAAAATTACAATTTTTGGAATGAATAGCATGTCTGAAGCAGAAAAAGCTGTGCTAGCTCAACAGTGCCTCCTAAAGTTTGCTCTTTGCTGAAATTAGAGATGGAAAACACCTCCTTACCCTGTAGGAAAATGCTTTGTCTACTATTGGCATGCAGCATCTCAAGACAAGACTTTTAAAATATTTCCTTTAGCTACCTGCAGTAAAGCAGTTTAACTGGTCTGTCCAGCAAAATATTCTTCTCTTCTTGAAAGCAGGAAGCAGATACTTCTTGGGCTTGATGCCACAGTGGATGAATTTTAGGGATGTGCCCTGTCGATGCTTTTCAGAGCCTTTTGTGAAAATCCTGGTACCTGTGGAAGGAGGGGAAGTGATTATCATATGCTGGGTCGTCTTTGCTGAACTGTGCCCTCACACAGTCAAAGCCCTGTCAAAAGCTGGTGTGACTTCTTAGGAGAGGAATGCAGCATGGGATCGTTTCTGTTTGAACATTTGGTGGTAGTAGGTTCGTCTGCTTTTAGTAGTTCTGTTTCTGTTCTAATATGGGTGCTCAGTGGAGGGACCCACAAGCCCAGTGTTGGGGAGGTGCGGCTCCCACCGGGCTGGTGCATGGTGGGGGAGTGCTGGTGCTCCCACGCATCCCTAGACTGAGTCTCTTTAAGAACTTAGTGTAGGACTCCTCTGCATTGAAGTTGCTGCCTTGCATCACTTGTTCTGTGAAATGGTCCATAATTTGAAATGGACTTTGTCTTTTGCACATGTAGTATTTCCATAGAGGCTTATGAGAGGTGTGGCTGTGATGCACTGGCATAAAACTGAGGAATAGTGTAGTCTGGCAAGTGTTGGGATCCACCAGTGTATGTTCTTGTAGCCTGCTGGTTGAGTTTGCTGCTCTTGAGGGCTGGTTGGTCTTTGTTGGGCTTTTTTGTTTGGTGGGAGGCTTGCAAGGTGGTACTTATAAAACCTTCTTTGCCTTATAATAAATTTTAAGTTAAAAAAAATGAAAATGTTAGACTTTAATGTTGCGAACAAAGCTATAACAATGCTTTTTGTCAAGATCTGTTTGTTTCTTAAGAAACTGCAGTGTGCCTTTAACTTCCAAGTCACCTCAAAGCCTATTGGAGGATGCACAAACCACAGCCTGTAAAAAGCTTCTGTTTTCCTGTGTTTTGTACGTTTTCCCCACACATGTTTTCAGCCTAGCAGGGAAATACAGACTGTTGTGAAGTCTGCAAGGTAGTCCTTTTCCATATTAAGAGTTCTGGGGACGTGCTGGGTCATACAGAGCTGATTTGGCTGTGCTTTGCTATTCCAGGAAGAAGTTTTGCAGGAATGCTGATTTTCTATAAAGTAACATGGTTAATTACGAAGGAATCATTTTAGATTGGAATCTCACTGGAACATACCATAATTATCATTTAGATCTAAATGAATCCAAGCAGTTTTTTTTCTCAAATTAAAATGTTGTGTTTGTGAATGTGTTTCCTCTACTGGGCATTCAACCCCAGTAATACAGCGATATTGTGTAAAGTGGGGAACGAATGACATCTCTTCTTTAAGAGAATGCCTGACTCCCGAAATGTAGCAACTTTAATGGAAAAGGAAGAGAACGGTGAGAGGGCAGCACTGACTAGGTGATAAAGGATTGTAACTCATATGTTTGGAGATATGGGGTTTTTTACTGAACAGTCCTTTTTTTTTTTTTGTGATCCTTGGCCGTGTTTTAACCTCTTTGTGTATTTTAGGGTTTCCCAAGACCATAACCTGTGACTTTTCAAACGCTTGCTTGAGTAAAAGATTAAGTTTACAGAAGATACTTGACAAAGCATCTTAAAAGTGTGTCTGTTTAATTTTAGGACAAGGAAACCTGCATGGGTGTCAACAATCAAAGTTACATATGTGAAACGGGCCACTGTTGTGGACAATCCCAGTGTTGCAACTACTACTATGAACTCTGGTGTAAGTCCTTCCATTTTGTATGGCTTCCCTTCCTAACTGCATGGCTCTTATACCATAATACAGGTTGGGCTTGTGCCCCTGGGGTTTTGTATTTAGCCCTTGTTATGCATTGCCATTGCATTTCACTGCAACACAAACCAGAGCTGACCTGATATAGCAAGGGAAATAGGGTTGACACAATGGCCATTGCCTGCTTTTTGAGGAGTAATGGGTTTTCTTGCCATCTTTATGACTGGAGATTTGTTTTTTGTTCTTCTTCCTGATTTGGGTACTCAAAATAACATTGTATGTTAGTGAGGAAAACATGCTTGAAGGAGAAACATACACATAAAACACTAGAGTCTGACACCCTCAAACAGAGAATTATTTTAGTAGCTTTCTTCTTATTGTTTTAGTTCTTTGCTAGAACAACAGTTTAGATCCTATTTATTTTTCTAAAGCTGTCGTTTCAAGGAGGGGAGGCAGGGTGCTTATTCTCTTCAGAATACATTGTGTTTGGAGCACAGCTCTCTTGGGCAAATCTTGTGGGCTGACAGTGGCTGAATACTGTGGGCTGTGAGTCCTCCTTATCTCCTCTTACGCAAAATCTGGAATTTAAATACCCATGTTTCTAGTGAGTGGTTTAATGAGTGTACCTGCTGAGTCCCTTTAAATGGCAGCAGGCAAGTCAAAGGAGATCAGCAAAACTATGATAAAGACGTGGAAAAATGGGAAGCTGAAAGGACAGGAAAGTAAGAAATGCTGAATTTTAAAGGCAAACTTTTAGAGTTGTGCTGGTCTGATATTTTTTTGAGGAGGAGCACAGTGTTGAACATTGATGTTGATTGTGCTGTTGTACTGCCAGGAACCTAGGCCGAGAAGGCAGCTGTGCTCCCATAATTTGGAAATGTGCAACTCAGAACATTGTACCGCCACATTCTAGAGACTGGAGATATTTTCTTACCACACCCAATGGTATCTTGTGACTTTTAAGCAGCCATGTTCTCTAGTTAATCCCTCTGCTGTGCCCACAGTTTCACTTTCTCAAAGTAGCGTGTGAGTGGAAATGTATTATACATACAAAGAGTGTCACTTAACCTGGATCCAAGGACAGGTGTAGCTGACACTTCATCCTTTGGTCTAGAAAAACACTTTTACTTTTCAAATTAACTAGTGAAGCACGGAGGACACTGCTGTAAATTAAACAGGACTGTAATAGACTTCTTGAAGACACACTGTGCATCAAACTGGTGGTTGCTGTGTCAATAATAATGGCAGGGTTTGAATATATCACACACCTTTCACAGCAGCTTTATTTTCAGAAGTCTCCAAACAGCTCAAGAAGTGATTCAGGACCAGGAGGGGAGCTCCAGGGACCCTAGCAGGCTGAGAAACAGGCGTGAACGTGTGGCTGCCTCTAGACGGCCTGGTTCAGATCGTGGCAGTAGGCAACATAGGCAGGACAGATAGCTGGAATTCATTCGGACTGTGTGGACAACAAAGCAGAGTGGGGAAGGTCAGACCTGATTTTGGATTTGTGTGGGTGGGAATGTAGAGGAAGAGGCACGTATGCAAGGGCTAACAGACTCTGTGGCAAGCAGGATCTAAATTGAGAAACAGCAGAGAGTGCAGCTGCACACTGGAGCTTGTTGCACAGTCGCCATTTTTCTCCCATGGACATTTTGAAAGAGAGGCTTAATTTAATTGCACACAAACAATAGAGTTCACACAAAAGCCCCTGCCATTTTAATTGAATTATTTAATTTTAACTGTCTTTGCACACTTAGTATTGCACAGACTTTTATACTTGGCAGTGTGTGGCTACATCATAACAGTTCTAACAAAATTGGGTTTTATCGTCCAAGAGAGAAGCAGAATAGTTCAGGCTTCTTTCTAGGCAGGCACACAGGTCATACTAAGATCAAGATCATGGAATAAACATATTAGTGGCAGACACTGCTGGATGGTCCCTCAGGAGGAATGGCTTTCTGTGTCGAGATTCGTATTCCTTCTGCATTGCAAAGAGCATCATATACCACACTGAGATGAGAGGGAATAATGCAAATGTGAGACCTGTTCTTTTAGGCTTCCTGAAAATTCAGGCAAAATGTCCAACACTGATTAAGAATTAGTTAATGTTTTCAAAGCTTGCTTTGCCATTCTGAGTGTTAGAAAAAGGTTTCTGGGGTTGGGAAGGGAGACACAGAGGGGCATGTCCTTTAAATTTAAGAAAAATCATATTCTAAAGCTTGTGAGCACAGCTGCCAAACTTACCTGCTTCTTTGAATATCGTAGGTAGGTACATGTGGTGAGGCACTGTTAAGACCTTCAAGGTGTATAGCAGTGATAGTATATGTAAATAGTTTAGAGCAGTGAATTGATGGTGTGAAGGGCAACAGCTCTACATGCTTGGGAATAGATTAGCTTTTTAAAAGTTATTAACTTTTGGTTAATGAACAGTTAAGTTAGCAGCGCCTTTAAAGTATGGCTTCATGGTTGTTCTGTGCTTTTTATTTTAACCAGTGAGTGCATGTACTGAAGTAGCTTTTGAGACGTTTCTGCGCCTCTTGACCTTTTCAGACCACCAGTGCTATTGTGTGCCTGAAAACAGACCTTCTTGCTAGTCCTGATGAACCTAGTCCTGGAGTTATTTACCACCACAGCTTTGTGGGGAGAAGAAGCTGAGGAGAGTGGCATTTGAACTGGAAAAGAAAACTAGTCTGTCTTTGCTGGACATGCTTTTTGAAATGTGATCCTGTCTTGTGGCCACTTGGAATTTTTCCTGTAAAAAGGATCTTTTTCCCTTTTTAAGAATTTGAGGGAAGTTTGTCTTTGAAAATGGCTGATCTCAACATTTCTGTACAGCAAGTAAAGTTGCAGTAATTATAAACCAGCCCTTGAGGGTAGTGGAATAGGATGCAAAATCAAGGTATTATTTTGTTAAGGGGTGGAGTGGAGGAATGGAGAACATGATATGCCAAGCAGGTGGACAGCCTATGTTTAAAATTAGATAACGGCCCGGTTCAGATTCCCCACCCATCTCTTATTAAAAAAAAAAAAATAGTGCCATGTTGCCAAATAATAAAACTATATTCAGATTTTTATATATAGGTCTAATAGCTATATAAAGGTGTATTTAGTTGTTAGCTCAAGCTGAGGAGCTGGTAACATGGGGAGGGGGGAAAAGTGCAGTAAGTTTTTTCATTTTCTTGGAATAGGATCGTAAAAATGTAAAAGGGATGAAGGGACTTTTTATTGCACTTCCTCACATAGGGAAAGGTGTTTGTTTTGATGGTGGTTGAGTTGGTTCAGCATTTCAGCCTAACAGTTTCTTTGGGCTCTCCAGAGAGCTCGCAGTCCCCAAGGGGGAGATTGTGGTCTTGGGCGAATGACCGCAGCTGCTGGGTTTTGCTTACTAACTGTTTTTATTCATGTCTGTTATGTGATTGTGTTTGCTGGAGTTTTCCTGTGTTGGCCTTTGTCCAGGCCTGACAGGTGTCTTATTGCTTTAATGTTCCAAAATACCACTTTCCAAAATAACAGGAGAGAATGTAATCGAGGAATGTAGTTCCCACAATTTGCAGGTTAAAAATTAGGGTTCAGACGTTTTAGATTTCCCCAAGTATAATGTTGACTGAAAACCAAATCCAGATCTCCTGACATCCATCCTTATGTCTCTCGTTGCCTGTTGAGGGCCAGCATGAAATCAGACAGTTCCAGAGGCTCTGAAGGCAGCAGGCAAAGCTGTGGAAAGTATTTTGCGTGGTGTGGTTGGAAGAACAGTACGCTGTGCTTCAGGAATCGTGGAGACTGGAAACAGACAGCTGGCCGCTGCGTGCAGAAAGCTGTAGGCTTTCAAAGTTACAGGGCTTAGCTGGCTCGGGTCATTCAGGTACTGTACAACAAACGAGCTCTGGTGGTGAGAGAGCATTCAGATGTTGGACGTGCCTGTTCTGCTTCGTTTGGCTGCTTTAGCAGTAATACTGAGCCCTCTTTTACTGAAAGAAAAAAAGATCTTGACTGTTTGGGTCCTAGTGGAAGGGTTGTACAGGAAAAAACATTCTGTTTGCCAGCAGCACAGTTGATGTTTTTGCTGATTTTGAACATTTTGCTCATCTCTGCACGCTTCCCCTTGGAATCTCTAGACGGCTCTTTTCCCCAAGAAGCAGGCTGCCAGAAAATTTTGGCAGGGATCCGGTTAGTTGCTAAAACTGCTGTACCATGTACATGTTCCAGGTCAGCTTCATAATAAGAATTCATTTCCAAGACTTTGCTGCAGTCTCCAAAGCTCTCAGTCAAACAATACCTCAGTCCTGCATTTTCTTCTTCACTCTGTATTATCTTATCCTTCAGTATAATCCCATCCTTTTTCAGAGAGGGTTTTGCGTGTTCCTTGCCTTTCACCGAGCCTCCTTCATGGTTGTACTTGCTTTCTCTCTCCTAGGTGTTTCAAACTTCACTTTGGCTACTGTTACTCCTCAGCTGGTGCTTCAGCGATAACCCTGCCATGAAAAAGCCCAGCTGAAAGTATAGGGCAAACAAAACATGTCACAACCATGCAGGAACTCAAGATAAATAGGATCACCGAGGGATTTACTTCCTGATTTCCTTGTATTTTTTGTAGCCTAGTCCGTGTGGGAAAACAATTTTAAGCTTGTTTTGTTGTGGCTCAGTACAATTTACAAACCCAAAGAAGGCAGCAAGCTGTCTTGTATGGTTTGACTCTACAGATCCTGACTTTTGCCCTGTGTGGCCTGCTTTCACCTGCTCTGTATTAAACAGCAAGGAAAGAAAGGCAAGAGAGTTTGTTGGTGCTGTTTGAGCCTCTGCCTTCAGTACCTCCAACCCAGCTCCTTGCCAAATATCCATGTCTCTTGGTGCAGCCTGTTCTCCAGGTCTTGTTCCCAGATATTCTGGGCATGGTCTCAGCTGCTTGTTCCCCTCTGATCTCTGTTAGACCACTGTTCAACATACATTTTACCCATCTTGGGAGGAGTAAGCCAGCTGGAATTGACTGGACTTAAACGTCTTCTGGAGCACAGGAGCAATTGCTCTTCAAACCAATCTCCCACCCCACGAGAGAGGCATAAAAACAGTGGCTGCAGATTTACTGCTTCAGGTTGGCTCCCTTTGCAAGGTAAGCAAAGGACTTGTCTGCAACTTGTCTTTTTCCATCTTATCTCATGGCAGTGGGTGTGCCATGTATACTGGATGGTATTCTGAAAACTAAAAACCAGTTGCAGTTGATGTCCATTTCCTTTTGCCCAAGTTACTTGTCTGGGAGCAAGTGAGCAGGAGCTCGAGATGTTGTCTTCAGCTTTTTTCTTTAGCCATTGGACTCGACAGATATGCAGTAACTTTTTCCAGCAGTGTGGTCAGGCTGAGGCTGCAATTCCACTCATATAAACTGCCATAAAACTGTCACTGAAAGTCAGTCTTTCTCTTGCTGCTATTGTGTTTGACAGATGAGTTTCAACCTGCTCTGGTTCCCTCAAACCAGTTCAAAGCACAGTTGTGCACAACTTTATGCTGGCACGAGAAGAGGAGGACGAGGCAGCAGGAGGTATGGAGGAGACAGGCAGGAGAGGAGCACATCATTCAGCAACCTCATCAGTTTTTCCCTTCTTAAAATGTATGTAGGCCTAAGGCCTGAATCCTGCATCTGGCATTCTTGAGCAGAAGTGTTGACTCGTATGGGCTAATGTCTGAAGTGGCAGGAGGTGATGCAGTCTCTGTGCCAAGGACATTATTAAACCAAAGTGTATCCGGGTTGTGGTACCAATTAAATCTCTCTCCTGTTTTTGAAAGACATTTTTTTTTTCCAGCCATGGCTGACTGTGAGGCCACCATTTGGGGTATCGTTTTTTAGTCAATGAAATTGTCCCACTTCTCCTTCTGTTCAGAACCAGCTCTCGTGGAGCCAAAGCTATTACCCAGATGCTTGTCAGGCAGACACAAAACCACTTTGCAGTATGTTTTGGCTTGCTCTTAGGGGACTTGTGCCAGCAGATCGATGGCATTTGCCCAAGTTTACTGTGAACTTCAGGGCAGATTTCTCTGTTCCTACCCTTGGAACGCTTCAGAAAGTGTTTTCTATTTTGCACAGGATTAAAGGAACTTCCCTCAATGAGGATGCTCATGGCAACATCCCAGGCAGCAAACACAGTACTGCATCAGACTGAATATCGCTCCTCCCTTTTTCATTCTTTTATTTCTTAAATTATTTTATTTTAATTATTCTTAAGTTTGGGTACAATTATGGTCAGTACCCAAAAGGTTTTTTCAAGCTTTAAGCCTGGCCTGTTCTTTCATAGCTGGTAGAAAACATCTCTGGTGCATGACCGTATGATGGGGCTCCCTTTCCCTGCTATAAATGTAGGAGCCTTCTCTTTCTTCAGTATTTTCTCTGCCTGCAAGAGGTGGCTTTTGTGGGAGTTAATTCTGTTCCTGAGCCTTTCTGCATCTCCTATTCTAACTCTCCAAGCTTGGCCCTTGTGTAGAGCTTGCAGCTCTAAGCCTGTCTGATGCTGGGTAAGAGGTTGGTATTTCTTTTTTTATTTTTATCCAAGTCTTTAATGCTCTGGCAGGGAAATCTCTTGGTGAAACACAGCTCTTTGGCTATGTCTGATTCGCCCTTTGGTTGTATCATCCACCCACTGGCATCACCAGTGAACTTGACAAAAAAAAAAAAAAGCAGTGTTTCTCTAGACTCAGCCTTTTTTGATTGGGAGAGTTTTTCAACTTCTGACTCTTCCATAAACCAAAAATGAGCCTGCAATTGTTTTCAAGTCCAACTGTCCCTGGTGTATGTTTAGCTCCAAACTGGTGCATCACTTCTGTCGATCAGTGGTTGCTTTTCCAAAGACCCCGTTTACTCTGCCTATCGTGTTGCCCTCAGGTTGCTGCTAGCCTTTGTTCCCAGTGGTCACTGCCAGGTTGGTGGTGGGAAATGCTCTTTCTCAAATCAGACATTTAATGGTAAATTTGACTCAGGTTCCCTAGTGTCTCTCAGCCTTTTCTCCTTTTCCAGTGACTTCAGAAATAGCTCAGCACAATGCAGCTGAAAAACAGCTTATGTCCAGTTGGGAAGGAGGAATGTGTTGAAGAGCATGGGGAAGACTTTTGGGAACAGTGAAGGCAACTAGAAGCCCACTTTCATTTGTCTTTCAGAGGCCTTTTAATGCCAATCTTCTGTTGCCTTTGCACATTTTGCCCGTTTTCAGCATGAGGCAGAGCCAATACCTGCTTTTTCCATAAACAAGGTGTTAGCAGGTACTGCCACTGGGCTCAGTCCCTGCATTTTCTGCTCTTGTAGTGTTGTCTTTCGGTGAATTTGAAATTCCTCTCTGGCCAAGAGAGCTGCTGGGTGCATAGGTCAGTGATCTGCTTGACTTACTTCGCTGCTGCTGGTTTGAAGCCAAGCATCACCAGGTGTATAAATGCAGAGCTCAGCCCTGGACATTTTCACCATTTGGTCCATACTTTTAGACATAATATTTACTGTCGCACTTGGCCTTGTACCCGTAGCTTTGTTCCAGATAAATGACTGTACTATGTATTTGCTAGGCTTTTACAGTTTTTCTGTTCTGCAGCCAAAATTGCAGCTGTGCCCAAACTTCTGGCCAGGGCACGTTGTAGAGCCTTTTATGGAGGCTCTGGGCTCTCAGGATCATGCTGGGCTTGCAATCAGCCAGTACCTACTCCATCTCTCAGTGCTTGCACCCCTGCACAAGCAACCACCCAGGAGACCCTTGTGTTCCTCAGCACCTATGGGTGTCCCATCCCATTGCCCCCTCTGCCTTGGGGAGGCTTTCAGCCCTGTGGAGCAGATATGCTGTTTGTGTGACAAGGTGGGGGCAAAGCCATTAAAGGGGACACCAGAAGCCAGGCCAGTAAGTGGCTGTGGTGGGCACATGCTGACGACCTCCTCTCATCATCCAGGCAAGTCCTAGGGCTCGTGCTGAGTCAGGGCCTGAGTGATTCCTAGAAGCTCTAGGAAGTGTCAGCGGTTAATGAACCCAGCAATAACATGGTATTAGTGGGTTCTTTTTCTGGAAATTCCTATGAAAAACAACAGTTCCCCTCCACTTGTGGTTACGAGCGTGCACAGACCCTTTGCACAAGAATGGAGGTGTTGTTTCTGGCACTGTGACCAGATTGCAATCCAGCAAATTATAGTCTGTTTACTTAAAATGCCACCTGCGGTTTCAGTAGGATCCAACATTAATTTATTATCCTAAACTGTTTTATGTTGTTACTGCCTGTTGTTTACAGAGTTGCCGCACATCTTCCCAGGAATGACTGAGCTTTCTTTGACCCCTGTTCGGAGCTTGTGCATCCATTTGTCTGCAGAGCACTTAGGGATTTCTTTGGAATGGGTAGAGAAGTTTTCTAAAGAAATACTTTTTTAATCTGAATGCAGGCTTGGGTGGGAGCTGTTATTCCCTGCAGAAAAATTCAGCTGCTACAGCTGAGTTTGCTTTAACAGTGGCAGTTCTCCAGGACATCTTAACTAACTGAGTTCTGCTTGCTGCCACTGCATCTAGAGTCCTTGGGAAAGGATATGATCAAATGTGTTAAAAAGCATCTGTTTTCATAACTGTAGCTAAAATCCCTGGATAGCTGGGTGTAATTTTCCATTGTTTTTGAACACATGATCACGGACTGCTCTTCAAAAATAAAGAGTACTTAGAGGATGAGTTGCAGGCCTGCCTCAGCGCATGACGGCGTGCTGAGCCAATGACCTGGTTTTGATGAGTGTGTTCTTGCTTCCTCAGCAAGCAGGAGCTAAGGGACCTTCTCGTAGCAAGAGATAAAGTGTATTGGTGGGAGTCTTCAAACTGCAAGACAGTGGTTGCAAATGCCTGGCTTTGAGGGGAAGAATGGACTAGACCAATCCTTTTAGTTTATATAAAAAGGCTTTTTTAGAAGCAGGAGGTAATTTTCAGGGCAAGTGGACGCTTTCTCAGCTCGGTTTAGAGGAAGTGCTTCATCCTTTGCTTTTCTGGAGCAAAGATCACAGTTGTTGCTCTTTGTGGTATAGCTGAGCAGGTTGGGTAGAAAAATTGCCTAGGAACCTTGATTTCCAGCCAAGGAAAAAAAACGGAGCATATAACACCTTCATTTGATAGCAGGTTTTGATAAGTTTGGGTATAAGTTGGGTGTAAGAATCTAGTCCATTAGGGAAAGAGATTGTGCAAGGCAAGAGAGAGATTTCAGTTTGCTGTGCCAAAATACATGGAGGGTTTGAGTTACGACACAGGGAGGTGAAAGCCCCTGCTCAAAGTGCTCAGAGGCACAATACGACATATCCAGTTCACCTATGAACAGCTCAGTGGAGGACTCTGAGATCTCTGATATGGGTCGATTGTACTTTGTCCTGAGCCAGGACACTAACTCAGCAGAGGATGCTGAAAACATCAAGGTGTTGTAAAGGTGGGACTAGAGGTTCCTACTACAAAGAAAAAAGTGGTTTGGTCTCAGAGGGCAGAATGGTTGTGCTGGAGATGGGCTGTAGCACCAAGAGTCTTCATTTGGTCTATTTGGGTGTAATGAAGAGTGGCAGAGGTCTTACTGGAAGAAAAATGGTCGTGGAGCTATTGCCAGGCCTGCATGTGTCTCCAGGGGAGCTCTCCTGGTACCCTCAACTGCAGAAGCTGAGCTTACAACAGACAGAGGTGGCAGCCCACTCCGAGGCAGGTAGAGCTGTTGGCTGTAGTTGCAGGACACCAAAGCCTGTTCTGGAGTGAATGTTGTAGCTCTTAGAAGTGTGTCTCAGGAACATTCTTCTAATGCATGCAAGCATGAAGGGGGATTTTCGGAAAGGGGGAGTTATTCCACATGTTGGAGAGAGTGGAGAAAGTTCAGGAAGTGGTCTTTTAAAATTCCCTTTTAAGGAAGGGAATATGTGTGGTATGACAGTGCTCAGAAACCAATCGTGACCACAAATGGAGCAGAAGTTAGGTTTCTTAAGGATTCAGAGTGGGGGGCTAGTTTAATTCAATTTTGGATAATTTAATGCATTGAATAAAAAAATAAGTTTTAAAAATATTTTGAGACATCTATGTAAAAAGAATATGTTTTTGTTAAGCATAACAATGAAGAACTTGGGCTGGAAATTAAAGAACAGTGCAAACAAAAGCAAAACATAGTGCTTGGGGTTTTTCTTTTCTTCTGTGGTCAATCTGCAGAGTGTCTTTTGTGTCTGGATTGTTTTTTTCAAAACAGAGTGGCTGTGGGAGACAAGGTCAGTGCTATTCACAGCTCTGCTCGTGTTTTGGGCTAGAAGAAATTATCCAAGGGATGGGAGGGATGTAGGTGGGGAGCTTACCCCTGTCTCCATATTTCATTCTCCTTCAGAGTTGTGCCTATTGAATGTACTCCACATTATACCAAAACCAGAGTTACCTGCTTTGGTCAAGTCTCCCAGAGTAGCAGTTGCCCATGTGGGCGAGTCTGTGTCAAAGCCTCCTTGCACACTGCATATTTCTGCCTTTATAGCAGTGCAGGGTTCAGATCCAGGTTTTCTGATGGTCTTCTCCAACACCTTTGTGGGTGTTCCTGGAGTTGGATGTGGCTCACACACTTCACTTAACGCTTGCTCTCCTCTGCTGCAGGGTTTTGGCTGGTGTGGACCATCATCATCATCCTCAGCTGCTGTTGTGTTTGCCATCATCGACGCACCAAGCATCGTCTTCAGGCCCAGCAACGGCAACACGAGATCAACCTGATCGCGTACCGGGAAGCCCACAACTATTCAGCCCTGCCATTTTATTTCCGTATGTACCTCACACCACTTCTCCTAGAGGTCATGGGGAACGGGTCAGCAGCGAGTTACTCATGTTGGGTAGAAGAAGGGGGAGAGTGGTTGGGCTCAGCAAGAGGCAGGGGGCATCTTTGCTGCCTGACCTTGGCTTGTAGAGAGAAGGTAATGTTTTCCAGCTGCTGGATGCATTTGAGCCCCCTTGACCCTGGAGCGAAACTACACCAGCTACAGCACCTTCACACCCACCCTTGCTTTGGCTCTGAGAGCAGCAGTTGCGTGGTTGCTCTTTTGGGAAGGAGAACCTTACGGATGCTTCTCCTTTCCAGCCTGGACTTGCTGCTGGTGGCACTGTGGAAAGTGGCTTCACGAAATTCAGTCACACAGGCTGGGTGGAATTGATGCTTCAGCAGGGATTATGGTGTCTCCTGCCCTGTGCTGTGGTTCTCAGCTGATGTGGCTGGTGAGCAGCCCTAGGAAGAAGCTCAAAGGAGCTGTTGTCCTTGGCTCAGGGAAAATACGATCACTTTGTTCTCTCCTTCATGCCCTGCTACACTGTGCTACAACAGCGAGTCTTGGCCATTTTACTGGAGGTACCACAACTGAGTTTCCTGTAAACTGCATGTATGAATTCGCTTTTCTCGTTAAACTCTTGCAGCCACCTCAGAAATAATCCCCTGCAGTGCTTTCCTCCCCAGCCCCAGGGATACGCAATTCTACGTGGAAAACCACAGTGCTTTCTTTAAATGTTTCCAGTATTTAAGTCCATTATGTTTACATAGACTACTTTGTTGCCTTTTAAAAATAAACAAAATCTTCAATAGATTCGAGGGGCTGTAAGTACAATAAACAGACCTTCTTGCCAGTACTGCCAATGTGTTCTGACCATACCAGAAAACCTAAATCCAGCACTAAAACAACCAAAAGCAAGGATTCCAAGTTCATTGTAACTGCTCAGGTCTCTTCATATTTGCACAAAGCTTTGTGAGATGAAATCTTAGCACTTGAAAGTGGAAACTCATCTGAGAAGCCAGTGTTGGAGAGTTCTGGTGAGTTACCTCCCAGGTTGTTCCCTCCAGCCAACACAGACCATCCTTTGGCAAGGTTTATGGGGCTATATTGGTGAACAGGGCATGGGGGGAAGATTTTTTGGTAGCCAGAAGCTTAGACTTGAAAGGCAGGAGATCAGGCTGCTGTTCCCAGCAGTGTCCATCTCCTCCTCTTGCTGCTCCTCTAAAATGCAATGTGTCTCGTTAGTGCCCAGGTTTGGCACCCCTGGTGAAGCTGTTCAGCAGGAAGGTGCTGGTAGATGACAAATGACACGTTGACCTGTATTAGTGACTCATTTCCTGAGACAAGCTGTTCATGAAATCACTTCTCCTCCTTGCCTCCCGCTTTTAGGGTTTTTGCCAAATTATTTACTACCTCCCTATGAGGAAGTGGTGAACCGACCGCCGACCCCCCCGCCACCGTACAGTGCCTTACATCAGCAGTGCGTCCCAGCAGGCAGCAGTAGCACAATCCCGGACACGCCAAGAACCCTGCAGCCAGCACAGAGCAGCTCGGCAGCACCCGGCGGCAATAACAGCAGTACTGACAGCACCGGCTCCCCTGGCCTCGGGGAGCCCGAGCCCCCCGCCATCGCGCTGGCCGAGCGAGCGGTTGCCAAAATGCAAAGCGTTGAGCCCAGCGGTACCAGCGCGGGAGCCGAGCTGGTGGAGAGGGCCAGCCTCGATAAGGATACAGAGTGCAAGGAGGGACTTCTGAAAGGTTACAGCTCTGAGAGCTTAGAGCAGAGCAGCGCCATTCCCGACGTGAAGGACAAGACGCCGGGCAGGCAGCGCCGGTTCACCGGTGACTCGGGCATCGAAGTCTGTGTATGCAACCGGGGCCATCACGATGATGACCTCAAGGAGTTTGATGGGCTCATCGATGATGCTCTGGACGGGTCCCTGGACTTCTGTGACAGCTGCAGCAGCCGCCCCCACGGGGATGAGGAGGAAGGGCTTTTTAATGCCGCAGAGGAGCAGCACTGCGAACACAGCCACCACCACCTGCCCCGGCAGCCGGTGTGTGTACTCTTGAACACAATAAATGAGCAGGACTCTCCAAACTCTCGTACCAATAACTCCCCCAGCTAAGGTGGCAGTGGAAGGGAGAACCAGGGGAAAAAACAGAGAAATAAAAGTGAAATAAAAGGATTAAAACTTTAACAGGAGGAAAAGGTGATAATACATTGTTTTAGTTTATTTTTCGTTCTCCCCCTCCAATATAATTCGGGGAATCGTCCCTGAAAGCCTGGCTTGTGGGGGACGGGTCGCTCTGGGTTTTGTTAATCGTATCTGTCCTGTTCAGTGGGGCAGGGACTGGTGTTTCTCAATGAGACTTTCTCACAAATGGAACTTTCCCAATGGTGATTTTGGTGATGGTTATTATGAGTCTGTTGGTTTTAATTTTCCAAAACACTGCTTTATCTCGCAATCAGTAAAGCTCAGCAAAACTCACCCTGGGAGGATACAAAATCACCGTAAGGCTTCAGCCTCCAGGTGTCTTCCCAGAAGCAAGCAGCTTCTGACAGTGCCAGCAGTCAGTAGCCCAAGAGTTGTGGTTTGATGTAGCGCTCTTGAGGCATTGGGGATTTCTTTTCTTTTTTGTTTTTGCTATTAAGTTTTCCCATCTGTGTTTCAGATGCCTGAACACATCAGCCCTCTAATCTCTGGTGCTTCAGTGTTTAAGACAGCAGGTAGGAGATATCCCACTTGAAGCTGGTGACTGAAGGACCAGTTTCTTCCTTCCAGAAGGAGCATTAGGCTACCGTTAAGCGGTTTGAAAAGAGTTTGCAGAAGTTTGCCTTTATGTGTCATTTTTAAAGACGTGTATTCCTTCAATGCCTCCAAGAGCACAGTTAGAAGTAGAATCCAGGCAGCTGGGCTGCCTTCCAAGTACTGTGGTCTCCAAATGACCTTTTCCTGGTGTGCTGCAAAAGGGCTTGGCTTTATTTTTTTTCCTTGTTTTGCACCCCGAGAGCAGCACACTCAAGTTAAGATGACAAAAAAAAGAACAGGGCTCTCTTTGGCCAGCGTGCCTTCAAGCTTCAGCGATGCATGTTGAACAAATGGAGACGAGAGGACGAGAGCTCCGTCCATTGCGAAGGGATGACTTTACCATTTAGATGTGGAAGACCTGTGCAGTATTTTTTTTTGTTTTAGATCCAGAGGTTTGGTGTGATTCTCATGTTGACCACTTAAAAGAAATGAATGTCTGTTTTCTTTTTCTTTCTCTTTTTTTTTTTTTATGGTGGCAACTGGCTACTGTATAACGTCTGTGAGCGTGTGAGTGTGACTGCAATCCATGCATGCGAGTCCTACTGGTGATATGAAAACCTGCTGTAAGACTGCAAGAAAATTTACTGTAGCTTTGCTTTAATAAACGGTAGAGATTTTGTTCGTAACAAGACGAAGGGAAAAATAAAACGAAGAGCTGAAACTAACATTCCCTGGAGTGCTCATGTGGAAGAGAGCGCAGTTCAGACTATGTTATTGTTCTCTTGTTTGCGGGTTTTCTCCCAGTCTCTTTTATAATTATGGTCGTCCAGATCATTACTGTTATGGGGGAAAAAAAATTGAAAACTGAACTCAGACATATTCAAATTTGATTGATTGAAAACCAAAATCAGTTTTAAATAAGTTGGAAACCAAAATATAATGCCTTTTCTCATAACTTGCCCGTGTGTATGTGTATCATTTTGTGAGTGAAGAACAAGATTTGCCTTTGGTTTGTGGTTTTGTTTTGTTTTTTTTAACTGGAGGTATATGGCACTGTGCTGGATACAGATGGCAGAGAGAGGCAAGTGGTGCTTACTTCAGTATTTCACCCACATGTCTGAGGAGAGCACTTTTGGCTTACAAGGTTTAGGAGACTTTTACCCCTTTGTCTGTCAACCTTTCTCTTCCATTAGAACAGCTGATGAAGGCAGCTCTTCAGTTCATGTCTTAGGGTGCTCTTAAGAATAGAGGACTCTGATTTGGATTCAGGAGACCCTCCTGGATGCCTGAGCATGAGTGGTAGCAGAGAGGCTGTGTATGTCCCAGAGCCAGGCTGGCTTGCTGGGCACTGTGACCAGTTGGGGACTGGTCCCTCCCAGCTGGGTTCACCCACCACTTCTTCTCTTGAGAAGAGAATTAAAGATCCATGGTGCTACCCCTCGGAATTCTGTACATATTGGCACGTGGCTTTGCTCCTCGCACCACAGAGTAAGCTAAAAAAGTGCATCAGTCCTTACGGAGTGTGGTTTAACTGCTGTAAATCCTGGGGACGGCCCCGTGCCAGTGGGAGACCCTCTGCCAACATTTCTGTTGGTATGTGGCAGAAATCTCCATGTTTGCTTTCCTGCCATCCCACTAAGGGTGTGGGTACCTCCACACTTCTCTGGATGCACAGATGAGTATCAGTAAGCCAAGCTGATGTTTCTTATCTTAAAAAGTCAGAAAGTGGTGTACCTGTTCTATGGCTTGTAGAGGTTTTTCAGTCTTTTAAAGACCTCGAAGAGACAAACTTGGCACAAACCATGTCTCTTGAGCTCACATGTGTCTGAGGAGGAGCAGTATTATCGGTGTGGCTCTTGGTGCTTCAGGCTTTTTAGACCTGGACCAGGGGCAGCTTGTGTGGGCAGGAGGAGTGGTGCAGGCCAGAACACGGGGCACAGGAGCTCCTTGGAGGCAGCTCGGCTGCTGCCTCTCCAGGGCAAAAAACACAGTAGGCAGAGGACTCCCAACACTCCAGCTTTGAAGCTTTAGAAAGGTGCTTGATCCTCACGTGTATCCCTTTGTAAAGGCCAACGTGGCCCAAACAGAGCTCTTCTCTGAGTGCCCACTGAGGGTGTAAAGTGCTGGAGATGTGAGGATGGGTCAGGTGTGTGTCTGTAACACCAGAGCACCAGAACCTGCCTATCTGCAGCAATAAGGGGTGAGTGTTTATGGGAGTCGTGAAAATGTAATTTCAAAATGGAGTTGCAAACAGTGCAGTAGGATTGGGAGGAAGTTGGTGCCAATGCAGTGCTCAGTGTTTTCCTTTACAATGTGCTTCAAGTGTCAACACCAGTAACACTCAAAGCCTGTTGTTGCCAGGGCCCGTGGCAGCTCCCTGCTGCTGACAGTGCACGTGTGCTGCTGTGGTCCAATGCGAGGATCCAGCCAGCATCCCAGCAGACATGGGGGGTGTTGCCTGAGGACAGGTGCTGGCAGAGCACCCCGTGGTGGCTCAGTGAGAGGGTCCCCAGGCACAACGGTTATTCCTGGGACTGCTGGATACGGTGGCATTGCCTTGGTGTTCCCAAGGGACTCTGGCTCCAACGATGCAGACTGCCCCTGCGGGGACACCCAGATGATTTTCCTGCAGCCTTATGATGGCAAGTTTGTACAACCCAGTGGACATGTATTGGCTGAAGATGGAGGAGGAGGTAATTGTGTGTCTTCTGCTTGCTGGCAGCCTGCGCTTGGAGCTCATACCTGCCTAACTCAAGGCTAAGAAAAGCCTCCTGCAGTTCAGCTTCTCTGTTGCATGTGCTCATTGAAAACTTCCCGGGGCAGGAATCCTGAGTGGGATAGAGGCAAAATCTGCAGTGTCTGCTGACAGCGTGAGGCTGTGCTGCTAGATGATGGGAGCTTTGATCTCCCTGGGCATCCCTGGCACCTCAGGGATGTGCATCAGCAGTGAGAGCATCGGCTTTGCTCGCTTGCTGGGGCTCCCAAAGCCAAATATCCTCCTCTCCCATGGGTCTTGGCAGGGAGCAGGGGCACCATTCTGCTCTGGTGAATAAACTCCCCCTTCCTCTCCCCAAAGCCTGCTGCCTCCTGGCCCTCACCCACCCTCCCTGTGCAATACAGCCCAGGGAGGGGTTTTTCCCCTTGTTTTTTTTCCCTTTAATTTATATAGGAAAAGCTTGGGCTGGGCTGGGCAGAGGGGGCACAGCCTGGCAGCCCCCAGCTGGCGGCAAGCCCCACAGCATCCCCTGCCAGATGGCCTGGGAAGGATGGGATGGGTTTCTTTGTCAGAGTTGTTTTCCCCACTCCCTTGCAGCACAAATCTGTTTTTATCAGATGGGACCGGTGCCCACACCAGGGGCCGTCGTGGCTGTGGTGCAAGCGCTGCAGTCTCTGTGCCGGGGGGGTTCACTGGCTGCTGGGTTGTTTCTCGATTTGTTTTCGGCCAGCGAACAGCTGTGTCTCGAATTTTGTGCTTACTCAGCTCGCCTGGCACAGTGCCCACCACAGAGCCTGCAGGTATTTTGAGCAACACCCTCTTCTCCTGCGCCAGCTGCAGCTTTCCGGCACAGCCCAGAGCTGGTCAATGCCTGATGGAAAGCAAAGCCCCTCAGAACTGGAGGCTCCTGAGCTAAGCCCTGTAGCACAGCTGGGACAGCTGAGCGCTTTGGGGGTGGCTGTGACGCCCAGGATGAGTTTATGCAAGGGAAATGGTTGGGCTCTGCCCAGTGCCCACGGGTCCCCCACTCCAGTGAGCTGTGCCTCTGCCTCGTGAGGTACTCAACGTAGGTTGTGGGACTGAGAATGCTTCATCCTTTGTGCCATCACCGATTCCTCTCTTCAGACCCCCTCTGCCACAGGGAGATGGAGCTACTGGTTCTCGATCCCCCAAGCTGCCTTCTGAGCCCTTCATCACATTTCTCTCCTGTCCTGGTGCCTCCACACAGAGACTCAGAGTGGCCCCAGATGGAGGGCAGGGACCCAACGCACCCTAAGCCATTACAGGAACAGGATTGTTTCAGCAGCAAAAGCCTCAGCATTCCCAGCAGCTGCCCATGCACAGCCAGCTGAGACCTGGTGGCTGGGCCACCCCATGCCAGGTCTGCACAAAGCCAAAGGGCTCATCCAAGGTGGTGGATTTGTGTGCCTTGAGTCTCGGGGGACCCCAGCTCCTGCAGGGGGCTCAGGAGGGTTGAAGGAGGGTGGGAGTACCAGCAGCCCAGGTGGGGCTGTGTGTGGTGGGGTCAGGCGGTTTGGGCACAGCGGCTCGGCCCTGCAGCAGCTGTCAGGACATAAATACCAGCCAGGTGATTCAGCAGTGTCTCTGCCCATTCCCAGAGCAGGGAGCAGCCATGCCAGCAGTTGTGTGCCCACTCACAAGGGGCTGGGCAGCCAGTGCTGGGTACTAAACACCCTACGGCGGCATCTTCTCCCACTTGGCTGGCTGTGAGGAGGTGGGCTGAGCAGGGGGCAAGATGCCCCATGGCAGGACCAGGCTTAGCATGCGTGACAGGTTTGTGGCACAAGGGTGGTCTAGGCCCAGGGATGGCAGGTACTGGCCGTGGCAAACAAGGGAACCCAAGTGGAGGGTGAGTTTTGTGCAAGCATCTGCAACCAGAGATGTCCTCTGCTTTAGAAATGTCCCTGGTCCCAAAGTCACCGCTTCTGCCTCAGGCACTTGCAGTGAGCACACACATCCTGCTCCCTGCAATGCGTGCACAAGGTGCCAGCCCCATGCTGACATTGGCAAGAAGAAAATCCCTTCCCTTACTGAGAGCAAACGCAGTGCCTTGGCAAAGAGGTGCTGGAGGTCCTGGACTGATGCTCCTGGAGGCACCAGGAATAGTGCAGTTACTGGTGACGGTGGAATATTGGAGAAGACCCTCCATGTAGGCATGTGCTGCTGGGGACAGGATCTGGGCAGGGGAAGGACCAGACTGGCATTTAGGTGTTGGTTCCCAGGGAAGCCCAGAGCATCATATTTAGCCACATTTTCCTCCTGCTCTGAGCCCAGTCCTTCTCCCACCCACCTTCAGCCAATGCTGGCAGAGGTGGAGGAATTGGAAACCCAGTGGCATTCCCCATAGCAGTGGGGCTGGGGTCCCTATGTGCCCCCATCTGCCCTGCTTCTGGTGGGTCAGCTGCACAAACCTCCCTGAGGATTGGCGCCGAGGCAGGTGTGTGCACAGTGGTTCTTCCTCCACCTCCTCCCTACCACCCTGAGCCCCCATGAGAACGGACTTGACGGGGGAAGATGCTCCTGGAGTTGTGCTGGGCTGCAAACACATTCCTTTCGTCCCTGTGCCATGGGCGAACAGGACCCATTTGGCATCAGATGCCGAGTAGTGAGGAGGCTGAGCGAAAGCAAGCGCTCTGGAGGTTTGGAAGAAAACACACCCTTTGACACAGAGAGAAGAAGGCTTAGTGGTGAGAGGTTTTCTGTCAGTTTTTCTGCCCCTGAGCAAGAGAGAGTGAATAGGGGATTGAGTTGGGGTGCATGCAGGGCTGGAGGTGTCACACCGTGCTGCGGCCAAGCGGGGCTTTCCCCTCTGTTCCGGATGCTTTCTGTCTGGGTGCCCTGAGCTGTGGCCCTGTCAGTATTTAAATATTAAGAGATCAGGTAATAAGGAACCAGAAAGCTAATTGCACGCTGCCCTCCATGGCTCAGCAAGTTTTGGTGAAAACAAACCCGGCCCCTCAAAATGGTCACCATAATCCAGCCAGACGGTGAGCGTCAGCACTTGGGACCGGCAGGAGATGCCGCATTGCTGCACAGGGAATGTCCGCAGCCCCCGGCTCTGTGGTGCTCACGCGCCTGGGGGGCTTTGGCTGACCTCAGCTTGTGGAGTCCAGGTGCCTCGGGGTGCTCCTCCTTGTTCCTGAGCAATAGGAACCCCACTTACAGCTGGAGCTGGGGCTGCCTGTGCAACCCCTCAATGAGTAGGGTTGGACAGCCCTGCAGCACTGCAAGGCACCCACATACTGGCTGGAAGGGACTGCAGGGTGTGTGTGTGTGTACACGGGTGCTTGCAAACACCTGCGTGCATGCGTACGTTTGCATGTGTCAGCAGGCATAAATGTATCCTTCTGCTTTTGTGTGCATTCACACGCTTTTAAGTACGTGTGTGTGCGTGCCCCCGTGTGCATATGCCTGCACGTGCCGGCAGCTGTACCGTGGGAGAGGAAGCCAGACAGGAGCTAAACCTGCAGGAACTTCCAAGTCGTTTCCTTCTTTTCCCCTGCAGTGAGCAGGCAGGGGTCCCACTGGTGGGGTTATGCTGTCCTGGGCCAGGGCAGGGGGAAGCAGGGGTGGGGGAGCATCTCCCTGCCCAGTGGTGGGTTCAGCTCCCAGCCTTTGTTCTTCCAGCAGGGAAAGCATGATAGGGGCCAGCCTGGGTCCCTCACCTGGGGTCACAGCCACCGGGCACAGCCTGGGCATCCCTAACCCCCAAACTCCCCACCGATCACTTTTCCTCCCCTTTCCTGGCTGGGTTGAGCCCTTCTCCCCCCACCAGCCATGCAGGTGGCTGGTCTCCATGGCTCACAGTTGTCTCAGACAGGCCCTCCCCACACCCTTCCCTGTATGTATCAGCAGCCCCACAGAAGGGCTGTTGTCTCCCCAGCTCAGCCCAGTGCTCATACAAGGTTGTGGGGTCACCATATATCTCAGGTACCCTCCCACCTCCCTCTGCCCTCCATCACATGCTCAGAAAACAGCCAGAGTCACGCTGCACTGAGAACAGATTTATCTGGACAACCCCACGGCTGTAGGGCAGGCAGAGTATAGCCTCCATGGTTCCACACCATCCCATCCCACCACTGCCTGGGATCCAGGGCTCGTCCCCTTCACAAGGCTGTTCGCCAGGCATCCCGCAGCCTGGCCTTCACCTGAAACTTCTGCACCTGCAGCACGACACCAAACTTGCCTTCCAGCGAGGGTAGGGGCTGGTCCTGGGGGCATTCAAGCGTGAACCTCTGCAGTACCCAGGCCAGGAAGAGGAAGAGCTCCATCTTGGCCAGGACTTCACCCAGGCAGACGCGGATTCCAGCCCCGAAGGGGAGGTAGCTGGGTGAGGGCGAGTGGATGTGCTGGCCCTGCTCATCGAGGAAGCGGCCTGCAAGGGGAAAGGGCACCATTTGCTTTGGCAGGGATCGGTCCCCTTCTGTCTGAGACCTGCCTGAATTCATCATATGTGTGTCCCTCCCATGAGCTGCAAGAGCAGAGATGGTGCAAATGCCCGAGCCTGGGGGGCGGAGGGATCAGGATCCGATCTCCCATCACCAAGCCTGCCCTGGGCTCAGCCTGGCCCCTCTCCTGCTGCAGCCACCCCATGGTTCCGTGCCCCCGGGGACGACAGGGAACACCCAACCCACCAGGGTTGAACTCCTCGGGCTTGTTCCACTCCTTCTCATCATGGTGCACAGACCAGAGGTTGATGATGACCCTGGCACCCTTGGGGATGGAATATTCCCCAATGCTGCAAGGCAAATGCAGAGTGAGATGGTTGCTCCCTCCCGTGGTCTCTGCCCACATCCCATCTCCACATGTTTGGAGTGGAGGTCTCACCTGGTGTCAGCAAGGGACACATGTGGGATGAGCAGGGGGGACACGGGCCGGTATGCGCAGGACTTCACTGATGGTGGCCTCCAGATAGGGCAGCAGCGGGCGGTCACTAAGGTGGGGGTGACGCGACAGGCCAATTTTCTGGTCCATCTCCTCCTGGATCTTCCTCTGGACCTGGGAAGGGAGCAAGGGCTGGGTGGGAGCCCGAGGAGGGGGCTGAACTTTGTGCAGGGAGTCCCTCTGGCAGTGAGGTGCACTTGTTTAGAAACTTGTGCATGGTAGAAGTAAAATGCCCACAGCCTGATCCTGCTTATTCGAAAAGCCTGACACCTTTGGCACCTGCCTTCCCCAAATGCCCCCACAATGTCCCTGCTGCTGGAGGAAGTCCAAGCCCCCCACTACGGGGTGTGTACCCTACCTCAGGGTAGTGGAGCAGATAGAGCACAGCCCATTTGAGCACAGTCGTGGTGGTCTCCACACCAGCTCCGAAAATGTCCCCCACTGTCATAAGGAGGTGGTCGTCCGTCAGCTCCAGCCCTGGTGCTGGGGGGCTGCTCTTCTCAGCACTGAGCCTCACTTGCAGGAGAGCATCCATGAGGTCCCTCGCGGCATCTCCAGAGAAGGCTTCCTGCCAGAGGACATGCGTGAGACAGGTTGTCCTGGGCACAGTGGTGGCCCTCCTTACCCCCTGCCCCCACAGCTCCTGAGCATCTCTTTGTCCTGGCCCTGGTGGCACCTTGTGTTCAGTGAACTTCTGCTGGAGCAGCTGGTCCCGGACCTTGAGGCATCTCTTCAGCAGGGCCAAGTCCTTGTTGGGGAAGATCTAGGGGAGAAAAACCTTATCACAGCCAGGGGCTGCAGCTTAGCCCAGCCTCTGCAGCCCCCCAGGCTGTTGCTCCATGCCCACCACGGTACTTGTTCTTGTAGGACACCAGGGCAGGGACCTTCCTAACCCTGGGGGGTTCAGGCAGCCCCTTCCACAGGACACATCCCAACTCACATCCCAACTCATTCCTCTGATCTGAGGTGAGAAGAAAAAGTGGTCCCCATATCCCCACTCACCTGGAGCCAGGGGAAGATGTCCACCAAGCTCTCCTTGGCCACGGTGTCCACAATGCCCTGGCTGTACTCCAGCATGGCCTCAAACTCGGGGTCCCCGCGCCGGTACGAGGAGTTGAAGCAGAGGGAGCAGACCACGTTGGTGACAGCCCTTGTGAGCTCAGGGGCCACATCCAGGGCCGTATCCTGTGCAGCACTGAGTGTCTCACACAGGGATGCAGCCTCTCGGCAGACTGGGGTAAAGGGAAGAGGCAGACGAGGGGGTGATGGTGAAACCAAGGGGTGGAGGGAGCAGCAGAAGGATGGAAGGAGGGGTCCCCCACTCACCCAGGATGTGCAGCCCGCAGAGAGCACCCCCCAGCCAGGGTTGAGCCCCAGGGGGTTGGGATGGGCAGAAGGGATGATGTGGGATGGTGGGGAGGAACAGAAAGGATGGAGATGTGTGGGGCTTGATGATCATCCTGGGTGGAGCGGGGAGACAGTGGGGCCAGGAGCTGGTTCTGTGCCTCAGTTTCCCCAGTTGTGAGCCTGGGGAACCAAAGCTTGGGGCAGAGGAGGGATAGGAAAGGTGTCAGAAAAGTACTGGGGATGGAGAGAGGGGGAAAACTGGGGGCATGCCAGGGGACTGGGCTGAGTCAATTACTCATCCCTTGGTTCCCAGGGAATCAGGGCACAGAGAAAGGAAAAGTCCAGCTGGGATCAAGCACAGGAGGGAGACAGAGTTGGAAGGGAGCCGGGGAGACACTTACTGATCCTCTCGAGGGCAAGCGAGCCCTCTCCGAACATGGAGAGGGCGGCGTGCACCAGCTTGCGCTGGAACTTCCAGAGGGGGCCATAGCTGGCGAAGGCAATGTCCTTGCCCCCCCGGGACAGCAGGTCCGTGGTCACCTGTGGGACAGGCAGGCCCTGGATGGTGGCCTCATCCCAAGGATGATCTGGGGGCTGGTGGTTAGCACCGGCAGGTAAAGCTTGGGCCATGAGATTCACATTCCCTGCCTGAGAAGTGATGGTGAGGTCTGGGGACAGATGCCACAGTTGGGGGCTGGGGTGCCCAGGAAACTTAGGGGGTGTAGGAAGCCTGGTGGCACCTGACCCCACATCCCCACACCCCAAGATAGAGCCAGCCCCGAGGAGAAACAGGTACCTTTCCTGACGGAGGATGCATGGGATTTGGCCCAGGGAACAGTGAAGAAAGGGGCTGCCACCCTATCACCCTGCTGCAGCATTCCCCGCCTTGCCCCATACTACAGCGGGACAAGGTACCCCGAAACCTGCTGCTGACTCACGGTGCGGGGCCGCCCGGCGAAAGCCTTCCCTTTCTTCAGCAGCACCTCCCGCGCGTGCCGGTAGCTGTTGACCACCACCACGTAGTGGGAACCCATCCAGAGGGCGTAAAGGCTGCCATAGCGGCTCTGCAGGCGCCAGAGCCGCAGGTGGAGCTGGGGGTGCCCAGCCAGCTGCAGAAGGCTCCCCACCAGTGGCAGGGCTGGCAGGCTTTGTGGGCGCCCCAAACCTGTCCTCGTCCCCACTTGCCAGTGCGCCAACCCCCAGGCGCAGAGTAGGGCCAGGGCCAGGAGCAGGGCTCCCAGCAGCAGCATAGTGAGGCCGGCTGCGGGGCTGCGGCAGCGCATGGGACCTTTATAGCAGCTGTGGAGTCATCGCCTTGACCGCAAGGCGGGCTCGTCTCCTTATCGGGGGGATGGGGACAGGAGAGAACCAGGCGCTGGGCCTGTGGCCAGCTCTGCACAGCTGGGCACCTGGCAAGGGGCGAGGGCAGCAGGGCCATGGCTGTGATGGCTGTGGGCTCCCAGCCAGGGGACACTCAGCGCTGGATCCGTCACTGAGGTTCTGTCCCCAGGGCCCTGCACCGGGCAAGGGGTGCGGGTACAGCCGGGCCCTCAGAGTCCCCCTGGATGTCATGAGCACAGCTGGGGACGGGTGGGGCATTGGGCTCCATTTCCACCCTGGGAGCCCCTCAGCGTGGCTGGAGGGGATGGGCAGCACTGGGCAAGCACTGGGCAAGCACGGGGCAAGGGCACCGGGCAGCCCTAAGCAAGCACTGGGCCAGGGACACTGGGCAAGCACTGAGCAGTGCTGAGAAGCCCTGGTCGCCACTGGGCAGACCTGGACAAGCCCTGGTCAATACTGGGAAGCCCTCGTCAAGCAACTGGGAAGCACTGGGCAGCGCTGGGCAGCCTCGGGTTGCCCGTGCCCGGGGTGATGTCCGGCACGAAGTGTCCCGGGCAGGCACGGAAGGACAGGATTCCCGCAGCGTTCCCGCCTGTTCTGTCCCTCGGCGCGCGCCATAGCAGCGGGCGGGGGGAGGCGGGGCGAGGGCGGGGTGGGGCGATGGCGGCGGGCGGCGCGGCGGAGGCTCAGGCTCGGTTCGGGCACTCGGTGAAGGGGTTGCTGACCGAGAAGGTGACGAGCTGCGGCACTGACGTGATCGCCCTCACCAAGCAGGTGCTGAAGGGCTCCCGCAGCGCCGAGGTGAGCGCCGAGAGCCGCGCGGCAGCGCCCGGCGGGCAGCGCGGCCCCGAAGGGGGTCGAGGCCCGGACCGGCCGGGAGCGGGGCACGCTGGGAGCTGATGTGGGCGGTGGAGAGCGCGGGGCATCCCCAGCATAAGAAGTCGATGGGTTCAGAGGAAGCCAAGAAGATGATCAAGAGGACTGGAGCGCCTCTGCTGGAGTACAGACTGAGAGAGTTGGGGTGGTTCAGCCTGGAGAAGAGAAGGCTCCTGGGCGACCATATAGCAGCCTTCCAGTACCTGAAGGGGCCACAGGAAAGCTGGGGAGGGGCTCTTTACAAGTGATAGGACGAAGGAGAATGGGGGAAGATTTAGGTTAGACATTATGAAGAAATTCTTGACTATGAGGGTGGTGAGACACTGGCACAGGTTGCCCAGCGAAGCTGGAATGCCCCTTACCTAGAAGTGTTCAAGGCCAGGTTGGATGGGGCCTTGAGCAGCCCGATCCAGTGGGAGGTATCCCTGCCCATGGCAGGGGGCTTGGAACTGGATAAGCTTTGAGGTCTCTTCCAGCCCAAACCGTTCTATGATTCTGTGATCCATGCTGGGAACTGTAGTCCTGGTCTGAGGAACATCCCTGGGCCAGGTGCGGAATGGGGACCACAGGCACCACGGGCTCTTGGGCATCAAGTGCCAGCACCTTTAGGTTCTTGTGTCCCCTGGCAGCACTGGGGAGGTGGGGACTGCATTTAGCTCTTCACATCCCTCCAGAATGACCTCCTGATGCCTGTGGTGCTCTGAGGGGTGTGTGGCACTGCGCTGCTCCCCACAAGCCTCACACCCTGTTGCCCAGCTTTCCCAGGGTTCCAGCCGTGCATGCAGGTCTCCTGAGCAGCCATCACGAGCTTCTCAGAGAAACATGAGGCTGCTGCCTCTCAGTCTGCTCTATGCTTTTGTCTTTTAGCTCCTGGGTCAAGCTGCTAGAAACATGGTGATGCAAGAAGATGCCATCCTGCACTCAGAAGATGTAAGCTGTGTTTGTCTCCTAGAGCAATAGTGTTTCCAGTGGGCAGAAGGAGAGGAGGGCTGTAAGAATGGGAATGCAGATGTTACTGGAGCCCTGAATTGAAATATGTGAGCTCAGGCAGCAGGGCTGATGGCCAGAGTGATCTACTGCTTCTTCAGACCCATGTGCGCTGCTGGCCTTCCAGCCACAGCCCTTCAGCTGTGCAACCTCTGCCAGAAAGTCGATGTGATCATAGGTTGAAACAAAGCACTTGGTATCTGTACCTGTCACTGGGAAAGAAGAGGGGAGCGTGCCGCTGCTGACAGAGAGCAGTGGGGGGGATTTCAGATGCGGTACACTGATACAGTGATAACTATGCTGGAGGAACTCCCTGGGGTGTTAGAACAGCTTGCCTTGTGATTCTGCTGAACTGCTCCTATCAGACTTTCATTCTTTACCTTGTTCTCTGCAGAGTTTAAGGAAAATGGCCATAATAACCACTCATCTACAGTACCAGTAAGTATGGGACACCATGTTCTCTCTAGGGAGCTAGCACATCCCTTAGTGCCTTTCTCTTCCTCTTAAAGACTTTGCATGGAGCCCACTTAGAACAGTCCCTCTTGTCCGGCTCCTCAAACCTGAGCAGACCCTGGACCTGGGATCTTTCAGCACAGGCTGTTTTAGGATGGGAGCTGATTTTTTATCTACTGTTTGCCGTGTACTGAGTCCTTTGAGAGCATGTAGCATGTTGAGGGCTAAGGGAGAGAAGCCAGTGTCACTGCTGTCTTCTCAGGCCTTAATCGAGCAACACATTGAGGTTTGTGGCCTCCTGAGCCCTTATTCAAGTCCCTTTTCTTCAGCGTAACACGAACCCTGTTGCTGAGGTTTTATTTTTCTAATGCTCTTTTTGTCCCCTTTTCTCATTTAGGCAAGAAGCAATTCAGAAGAAGTGAGTACCCAACTGAAGGAATGCCAGGCAGACCTGGGAGATTGGAGTGGGGATTAAAGGAAAGGGAATAGTGATGGTTTAGGGTGGGGGAAAAGAAAGCTAAAAGGTTTTCACAACTGCCTTTGAAGTAGATGCTGGTCCGGTGGGGTAGCGTTTCAGTACTGTGAGGATAAGTGCTGTGAAGAGATCAGAATTTGGGTGAAGCAGTGATTTATACCAAAACTTTTGTTTGTTTCATTAACGTGATAGAGCCTGTGAGGTTTTTTGTGATACGAGATCAGGGTGGTGTTGAGCAGAGCCATCTGCTTATGGGGTGCACAACGCAAGGTTTGCCTTGTGGGAACAGAGGTGGTTGGGGAATCCCAGGGTTTCTGTTTGCTCCAGTGTCAGTGTGAGAGCTGTTCTGGTCCCCTGGGCACGAGCAGGACAGTCAGGGGAGCAGATCTCACTGTGAACCTCTTCTCACTTGGTCCCCAGTGTCGAGCAGTCATCAAACCTACAGGACCAGCTTAGTCACTTGCTGAAATGAAGCGAGGCCGAAGGCACAGGGACACCTCGACCTACTTGGAGGGCAACCAGGCATTCTTTCCCCTCCAGACGCCAGCGTCCTGACCTGTGTCTGGGTGATGCTGGATGTCACCTGATGTGTGTGCGGAGTTCATGTTTCTGAGTGTGTGGGCCCCTCTCACATGCCACGTCTCTGCTCCAGAACGCTTGCCTGCTCCTTACTGGAACAAGCTTACCTGAAACTTTACTCCCTCCAAAAATCCCTGTGTCCACTCACTCCTGTGTAGCCTGAGGCACTTGGTCCTTGCCAGCACCCTAGGCACCCACCTTCAGCTAATGCTCACTGGCCATGTGCTTGGGATGGTTTGCTTGCCCAGCACATGGCATGTGGTGCTCCTTCTGGCCAAAGTCACGTCTTTCATGGCCACAGGGTGTCTTTCCTTCCCACCTCTACCCTCTGCTCAGTTAGAAGCCATCTCCTGTGAAATGATGAAAGAGTGCTGGTTGTGCCTGGCTGGGACCGGCAGTCGTGGAGCCAGAGGTATCCTACAAAGTTGTGTCTACTACCCCCTGCATAAAACGAAGCCATGGGTTTGAAATCCTGCTGCCTGCAGTTTGACCCTGGTCCGTATTTAGAAATGGAGATGGCAGAGAGTGCAATTTGTTTAGGACATGTTAATGAGTGGGAGTTGTGAGCGCCTGGCTGGGTGAGTGGTGCTTCCGTGTGGACTGAGGTGCCAGTCCCAGGCCAGAGTTTCTGAAAGCAGGAATCTGGGCGTACGCCTCAGTCGCTGGTCCAGCTGGACAAGGTTTGGCCAGCATCCTGCTTGGAGGTTATCTCATTTTCCACTCCGCAAGAGGCTGGCAGGGGATGACCTTCCAAACTATCTGTGCTGCCTTTGGCCTTCAGCTGCATTCCTCCAGCTCTTGATGAAGCAACCTTGGCTGGGTTCTGTGTTTGTATCTGGTTGGGAAGGTGTCCAAAGGCCTGGCTGGGAATTGGGCAGGAGAGCGCTGCAAGCTGATGTGTTCAATTCTGCACTGTTCTGTGTTGGAGGACTAGCTTGGGCTCCTGTTCCCATCCCAGGGATCAAGATCGGGCACAGGCTATAAATACTGTGTTTTGGTTTTGGTCAGTGATTTATCTGGAGCACTTGGAGCGCACGGCAAGCACTTGTTTGCCCGAGTGTGCTTTTCATCAGCTGATACGACACGGCAGGCTGCAGGCAGGCGTCTGTCTGCCACGTTCCTGGTGGAGCTGTGCAGCAAAGCGCTGTTGGGGCTCCTGTGCTGCGGAGCCTTCTCCTGGGCAGAATTTCACCATCCCCTCCAGCACCACTGCCTGTCTGGGCATCACCTGCTGGCACCCCAGCTCCTGCATCCCCACGGAGGTGTCACTGTTAGCCCAGGAGCAGTGGGGGGCAGTTGTGTCCCCAGGAGGGATCCTGATTCTGCATTGCAGGTGCATTTTGGGAATGAAGTTTTTCCCTGAGCTGCCAGTTAAGCTGTAAATAACCTGCTGGGAATAAAAGCTGCCTTGAACCCCACCAAACCACGGCAGTGGATGCCCTCGCTCATGGTCCCTGTGCGGGGGGTGCTGTTTGGGATGGTGGGTCACGGCTCTGGGGTTTTCTTTGCAAGATGCAGTGTGTCCTTGTGGTCTCCTCCAAGGTCCCAGCCTTTGCAGTGGTCAGAGGAGCCTCGTGACATTGAAGTCTGATCTCCCTGTGTTTGGAGTGAGCAGGGAAGGGGCAAAGCCGTGGGGATGCAGAACTGTGGGAGGATGCACTGCAACGTGGGCTCTGGGGGTCTGTGGGTGCAGGCATGGGCTGCGGGTGACAGTGATGTAGTGTGTGACCCCCCGAAGAGCGGTGCCTGGGTCCTGCGGGGAGGCGGTGGGGACGCGTGTGTGGCGTCTGGGACAGCTGGGAGCCCGGGGGTGCGGGGCGGTGTAGGGTGCAGTTCTGGGGGGTGCCGAGGCGGTGCGGAGGATGCGAGTGAAATGCGGGGGTAGTGTGACAGGCAGTGCCGGGGCGTGAGGGGCGGTGCGGGATGCGGGGCTCGGGACAGGTCAGGGCAAGGGGCGGTGCCAGGGCGTGCAGGGTGTCGATGCAGGGGCAGTGTGGAGTGCTGCGCTGGGGGTGGTGTCGGGGGGTGGGGTGCCGATGTGGGTTGCTGGGGGCAGTGTGGGGTGCACGGGGCGGTACAGGGGCGGGGCAGGGTGCCAGGGCGCGCAGGGTGTCGGTGTAGGATGCTGGAGACGGTGCAGGGGGCGGTGCTAGGGGTGGTGCCGGGGCGGTGCAAGGTGCTGGGCAGGGGGCAGTGCGGGGGCGGTGCAGGAGCAGTGCCGGGTGCAGGGGGCGGTGCTGGGTGCAAGGGGCAGTGCGAGGCAGAGGCGTGCCGAAGCGCTGGGGCGGAGGCAGTAAGGCAGCCCAGGTCCTGCTGTGGGGTGCTGGGAGGCTCCCCTGGGGCCGAGGGCTTTCTGTGAAGCGGAGGGGGGGACCTTTGGGGCTCTCGTCCCTCCAGGGAGGCTGGGGCTGGGGCTTGGGGGGAGGGGAATGCTGTGGGGCTGCCCCAGGGGGATCCCACTGGGCGGCAGGTTTGGGGACCTCCGCGGGGTGTGGGGAGGGAGCGCAGAAAGCACTCCCATATCCAGGGCGGGAGGGAATGAGGGGAGCTCCTGGTACAGGGGTGCCAGGCTTCAGCCCCATTCCCCTGGCAGTGGCAGCACCGAGCGGAGCCCAGATCCAGCGGGAGGTGCAGGTGAGAGCACGAGGGATTGGGAGGGACGGGAGCGGGGGGAGCCCAGGTTATGCTGGGTGCTACCATTGTCAGGGGACAAAGATCCTTTCGAGGCCCACATAAATGTGTTGGGTGTAGATTGCTGCTTTGCCCTGTTTCCCGAACGGATGGGGAGGCCGAGCCACCCTGTATTTCCCTGCCCTTGTTCCTCGCACTCCTCCCAGATGGGGAAATGGAGGCTGCAGCCTGCAAAGCTATTGCAAACGGGAATTAAATCCTCTGCTACCCAAACACATCTGTGCGTGCAAGCAAGGGCAGCCAGGGAGGATGGGGGAAAGCGGTGCTTAGTGTGAGCCTGATTTGTAGCTTGGTGCAAATGAGAACAGCAGTGCCAGAGAACACCAGGGGCATGTGGAAGCTGGGCAGGGGCACAGCCCTCACATTCTGGCACATAGGGAGCTCCTGGGGCACAGCTTGCTGTAGCTGGATGAACTTTGTCCTCCCCATCTCAGGATTACTATGGCAAAGAGCTGCAGAAGTCAGAAGACCTGAAAACCAATGTGTGCATCACCTTGGCCAGGCCCCTTCCCAAGGCAGTGAAAGATGCTCTGGAGCGTGTCCATGAGGACGTGGTGGCCAGGTAAAGCCCAGGATCTGCTGCTGCCTCCCCATGGGCTGCAGTCCCCTGCCCGCCACACCGTGGGGGCATCTCTGCCCTGGCTTAGCTCAGCATCCCCCCAGATACTATGGCTGCGGTCTGGTGATCCCTGAGTGCCTGGCGTCATGCTGGATCCTGGACCTGGGCAGTGGCAGTGGCAGAGACTGCTATGTGCTCAGCCAGCTGGTTGGGGAGCGAGGCCATGTCACTGGGATAGACATGACCCAGGGCCAGGTATGGCACGGGGCCAGGGTTACCTGTCACCCCCCAGTAGCCTCCTGCCTTCATTCCCTTCCTTGTCCCAGGTCGAGGTGGCAAAGAAGCACATTGCCTACCATATGGACAAGTTTGGCTACCAAAAGCCAAATGTGGAGTTCCTTCAGGGCTACATGGAGAAGCTGGGTGATGCTGGGCTGGCTGATGAGAGCTACGACATTGTCATGTATGTACTGTGCAAGGCACTGACACCCCGGGCCCCTCTGCTGCCTGGGGCCACAGATTGGGGTCCAGGTTGTCCACTTCAGGAGCACACATTAGGAAAGGGAAAATCCCAACTCAGAGTCTGGACTAGAGCCTGGGAATATAGAAACTGCCCTTTTTGTAGTCATATCAGCCTCTCCAAATCCTGCATGAAGCGATGGGAGTTGCAGCACCCCCTGGTGCTGACTGAGTGAGAGAGTGCAAATGAGCTTTGATCTCCTCCCCAGCTCCAACTGCGCGATCAACCTTGCTCCAGACAAGAGAGTTGTGCTGCGGGAGGCTTACCGCGTGCTGAAGGTAAGGGTGGAGCTGGTGCCCGCAGCAGGAGCGGAGCAGCATTGGGGTCGCCCTGCTGTTGGGGTGCCAGTGGGATGCAGCAAATGGGATCCAGCAAGGTGGGGCTGTGGGATGGTACCAGGGGAGGGCACCTCTGCAGGGGTCTCAAACAGGGTAGCACTGGGGGTGCCCAGTTCTCCCTGCCTCTTTTGTTCCGTTGCTTCTTGGGATCTCCCTACATTCCTCGTTGCCTTCCAGCCTGGGGGAGAGATGTACTTCAGTGATGTCTACGCCAGCCAGCGCCTGAGCGAGGCCATCCAGAAGCACAGGGTGCTGTGGGGTGCGTAGGGCTCCAGGATGTGGAATAGCATGGGATGGAGGGCTATGCCTTTATCTACATCACCTGTGTCCATGGTCTCGTGTCAGGGGAATGCCTAGCAGGAGCCCTGTACTGGAGAGATCTGTACAGCATTGCTGAGGAGGTGGGGTTCAACCCCCCATGCCTGGTCACTGCCAGCCCCATCACCATTGGCAACAAGGAGCTGGAAGACATCATTGGTGAGGGTCTGGACCAGGGACCATTGGCTCTGGGTGGCTGTGGGGAGCTGCGTTGGGACCCTGGGCTCTGTCAGCTCCCAGCCCAGGTGGTTGGTGTCCAATCCACCAACCTCTCCCTTGCAGGTGATTGCCGCTTTGTCTCTGCAACTTTCCGCTTATTCAAGGTGCCAGGGAGCATCCAGGCCACACCAGGACAGGTCATCTACAATGGTGGGATTGTGGGGCATGAGCAAGAGCTGGTGTTTGATGCCAACTTCACCTTCAAGGTGCGGGGTGGGGCATCCCTGGGTGCCAAACTGTCCTGGTCTATAGGAGTAGGGATGGGGCAGAGCTGATGAAACAGTTACCCTTTGAGGGTAAGATTTGATGGAGGGTGTGGTGGGTGGAAGCAGAGGAGCTATATAAACCAGGGGAGGTGCAAACAGGAGTGGGAAAGGGAGCCAGACCCATGCATCACATTGGGGTGGAGGTGGGAGCAGAACATCCACAGTGGTTTCACAAGGAGGTTTGGAGCCAGCTGTTTGGTCACTGTGGGTCTTCCTCAAGGTTTGGGCCAGGCTGTTCCCCTCCTTTTGTCCCCATCATCGTCTGTCTGGGTGGCTGGTGCCACTGGGCCATATATCCTGGGCCCCAGCCCTGTGACCATCCCTCTACCCCCAGGAAGGAGTGGTTGTGGACGTGGATGCTGAAATGGCTGCGATCTTGAAAAGCTCCAGGTTTGCAGAGGAGTTCCTGATCCAAGCTGGCAGGACCAAGGCTGCTGCACCACAGGGCTGCTGTTGCAAGGGTGTGAAGGTTACTAGCAAGCAGCTCCACCACTAGGTTCAGGGATGGGGACATGGGCGTTCCATGCCATCAGAGGTGCCCTGGGGTGTTAGAGGGACTATGACAGGACTCCAAGAGTCTTGTGTCCTTCTGGGCTGGACAGGAGCCCGTAGGACACCAAGGATGGTGCCCAGTGCCCGAGTTTGGGCAAGTGCACTCCAGTGCAGTTTGGAGCCCTCCAAAGCAGGGGTTGCTCTAACCACCAGGCACAAGAGCTTCTTGTCCCCAGCACATGTCTATGGGAGCTGCCAAGGCTGAAGGCTGGACTTGCCTGAGGTCTCCCAAAAGGAGACATCCTTCTCCTGGGAAGATGGCTGGAAAGAGCAATCCCTGTGGCTCCTTCCTGCCCATCACTCTCCTAGCTGGTGATTTGAGCTTGGCCCTGGCTGCCAGCCTTGACCCTGTAGCACAAAGCGTTCCTATCTGCTGGAAGCCTCTCTTCTCCTCCCCTCGGTGGTCCTTCCAGCCTGCAGATACGCCAGGAGAAGCTGGGATCATCAGAACACGAGGGAGATAGATAACACCCTGCAGCTGCGTGTCCCTGAAACACAACCTTGTGCTTGGGGAGGGGGATATGTTCTTGGGTCCAAATCCAAGCAGGAGGCATTTCTCAGATAAAAGTGCCAGAGGAACTCTTGGTATCCTTCTTGTGGCAAGGAAAAGCAGCTGAAGTGATCCCGGGGCTGCCCTACATTGGCTATAGGAAGGACTGCTTGGGCTGTCCTGCTGACAGGGAGAGAGTGGGAGGGAAATGCTACTTTACTGGGACACCTCTCACTTTCCTCCAGCCTGATCCTGCCACAGGTTGTTCTTTGCCCTCAGGAGAAGATCCGTGATCCCTTCCAACTGCTGGAGCATCTGGGGGCCCCGGGTCCTACTTGCCACCCTGGTGGCACCTGTGGTCCCCGGGGGTGCTGCTGAGTGGCAGGCAATGCCCTTGCACTGGTGGATGCCACTGGAGCAGGAGGATGTGGTCCCAGCATTGTGTCACTTTCAGCAGAGAGCAAATAAATGGCCAAGCTTGAAGGCTGTGTGCTTGTGGCTGGGACTCATGGGGCCCATGGCGTGCTGCGCTCCCCTGTCAAGGCTAGTGGGGCAGTTTGTGTCCCGTTGTGGTGAGGATGGGCAGCTGTCCCGTGGGTCTCCTCACTATGGGGCTGGCAGTGTCCATGTGGTTCAGATCCATGGGCAGGGATGGTCTCTGTGGGAAAGGGGTTGTGGGTCTCCCTGTGTGGGACTGCAGGGGGTGGATTTGGCAGTGGCTGCGTACTGGTGTTGAGCCTGGGGAGCAGAGTGGAGATGTTTGCTGAAGGTAGGGTGTGAAAGGAGAGCTGGACTCTGCAGAAAACATCCCTGTGCATTGAGTCTGGCTCTAATTTGAGGTCTTTGGGAGCCCACAACCGAGACGCAGGTGCTTCTGAGAAGTGGAAGGCACAGTGATAAGCAGTGCTATTGCTTTTTTCCTTCTTTTGATCTCCCCATGCAAACCCTGCACATGCAGGGAGCCGCAAGCTTCCACTTGGCAAAGTCCACACAAGCTCCTGGCAGTGGGATAAACTGCTCAATAAGCAGCTAATAAATGAGCATCTCCCTGGCATGGTGGGCGAGAAGGACCAGTCACCTCCTGGGGGGCTTGACCAGCCCTGCCTTTCCACAAGGAACTCAAAGCGGCACATGGAGACCTGAAGGATGTCTCCGTTATCTGCAATCACATCAGGGAATGTCCCAAGCACAGGTCCCTATGTCTTATCTTGCTTGCAGCCCCACAGCCCCTTCCAGGAGACAGGATTTTCTCTCTCTTTCCTTGTGCAGTGCTGCTGAGGCTTCTCTTTTCGCCTGGACTCCATCTAGTGGGAAAGTCCCAAGTGCCCTGCAAACATTACACCCACAGAGTTTTGCAGAGATATGCAGCGATTCTGGAAATCCAGAGACCTGGCTGGCCGTGTCCCGCAGTGGACGAGGAGCAGGAGGCAAGGGCTGCAAGGCTGCTTGAGAAAGGCTGGGGGCTGCTGAGCAGCAGCGGTGCCTTGGCCCTTAGCTGAGCAGCTGTGCTTAGAAACGAGGGGTTGTTTCCACCTCTCCTTGCACTGTCATTTTCCAGGACGGACCAAAATCCCCTCTCTGCTATTCAAACAGCGCCCTGTGTCCCCATCAGGCTGTGTTTGTGCAAGAAGAAGTGTACTTGGAGGTTTTTTATAAATGAGAGGGGAGCCAGTGGTGCCGTACAGCAAACAAAGCCTTTCCTGGTACCCTCTGAAGAATGATGCATTCAAAGTCCTACCAGATTAAAATATTGTACCCCATAAAACTAAAGGCCATCAAACAGCTCCTGTACATCTTGCTACAACCTGGCCTGACACAGAAAGGCACCTTTTGGTATGGGTCCTCCCTGGCCACCTCTGTGTACATGGAGAAGTGTTAATTGCTGACCTGAAAATGAGCCTCAAATGCCTGGTAGTGCCCATTCTGGTGTGTTTGATGGTGTTTGTTTTGCATGAACAGCTTAGGGTGCAGATAGTGATGCTGAGAGCTCCACGGGAGCAGCCTCCTGACCCTTCAGGTCACTGACTGGTAGCTGAACAGGAGAAAAGTTGGAATTTGGAAGTGTTAAGAGAGAGGGGGTTGTCTGAGGACTTCCTACGAGGCACCTCAAAACCATGTAGGTCTACAGCGCACATGAATTTGCACCAGGGAAAAAAGCCACACTTGCTTCAGGAAGATTGTAAAGGAGTTGTACAAAGGAAACACCAATACAGTCAATTCATAGAGAATCATGGCAGGGTGAAGATAAAGAGGAATGATAAAATATAAAGAAATATGGCTTAAAAAGAAATATGGATACGTGCCAAGGATGCTCTCAGTGGCCATGGCGAGGGAACCCAGGTGGTAAGAAGGTGTTTCTAGAGCATCTGGAATGAAAAGCGTGAGCAGTCAGGTAACACCCATTAGGTACAGAGTCAGGTACAGAGATGGGAAATCCAGAAACAGGCATGAAAGGCTGAAACTTTCAATAGCTCTTCGTGTTCTCTGTTGGAAACGAAGCTGCAGGACACCTTATCTTGGATTACATGGCTGGAAAAGGCTGTTTACCATCTGTCTGAAGGGAGATAACGAGATGGTTTCTACTTAGAGTGGAAGCTTTCAAATCCCTGGTAAATGTAGTTCCTAGCAAGAGCCGTACCAGGACCAAGAGGGCTCCCTGGGCCTCCAGTGCAAACTCCGGACAAAATCTGGATCATTATAAAATATGAGGATTGTAAAAATAATTCCAAGATTTAGAAAGGATTTTCTAAGTGACCCAGACTGCTTAACCTGCCTTCAGCCATCAGCAAAATAGGGAGTGATTAATTTACATTTTAGGCATTAAACATATAACTGATTCCCCTAAATACGGTGTCCTGAAAAATAACTTTACCAGCCTATCCTTTTGGCTTTGGATGAGATGACAAATCTGACCTATGTGATGTACAAAAGTGTACACGTTCTTGGGTTTAGAGCTATGCCACAATTAAAAAAAGTATCCTTGGTGTTACCTGGAGTAAACAGGCCAGGTATGAGCTGGTTTCATGCAGGTAGAAGGTGGCACACCAGCCTCAGGGGTGGCTATGACCTAACAACTGAGAGGACTTCTGGAAGGTGTGGAAAGGTGTGGATCCCATGCACTGATGGGATCTCAGAAGGACTAGCTGAAAACACAAACAAGATGCTGTTTAATCCTCTCTTCTTTGACAATTACTTACAAAGACTTTCTCAAAGTTTCCAACCAGCCTGTCCTGGGAGGTCTAAGGCAATTAGTTCCTGTTATCAAAGGATACCTTCCCAGTGCAAGCAGAAGAGCAGATGAGTTCAGGGGGTCCTACCTACAAACCCTTTCATTAAAAAAGTATGAGTCCCTGCTGCGGCTTGTCAGCTTGCCTAGGAGAGAGGTGCCCACAGTGAGGTTCCCCCTCCTGTGTGCATAAGGGAAAAGGCCACAGCTAAATGCCACTGCTTCTGCACAGCACTGTTTTTTTCCAAATGTTCAACATTTTGGAGAGGAAGCAGCTGAGAGGACTTTTCCTTGTTCTTGACTTTGTTTTTAAGCATTGGAGTAAGGTTCCTCACCAGGATGTGAATGTTGGTGTGGTGTCTCATCTGCTTGGCTTTGCTTGTGCATGCAAATCCTTGGGATTTTCAGCCCCTAAGCCATGCAGAGGAAGCCCTGCAGCCCTGTCCTTCTTGAGGAACCCCAAACCAATCCATCCAACACCCCAGTCTGGGTGTTTTGGTGATTGTAAAGATGGGCTAAATTTCCTTCTCTGGGCATGAAGCTCTGCAGGCTCAGTGTCCTGCCTCTGTGGGCAGGGTGGGTGCTGTAATAACAGGGCAAGCTGTAGGACATGGTGCTCTGATTCACCCTGGGGTGAAGAGGAGGTGATCCCTGAGATCTGAGTTGTTGGGTTAGCAGGGAGCTACTGGGGCTCAGTGGCACCTGGCCCTTTTCTGGGGGAGCAGACCTGCAGAACTGCTTCAGGATGAGCCAAAGGATGTTTGGAACCAGGAAAAAACTGTGACTATGGCCCCAGAGCACTGTGCGCTGCTCTCTCCTGTATTGGGTTGTCCTGTGCAATTGTCTACTTTTCCATTTTCCAAGAACTTAAATGGAGAGGAGGCTATTTTATCTCCTCCAAAGGGTCTCCCTGAACCCAGAATGCAGTCACTGCTGCCATGAGCTACGCTGGATGCTCCTGCTGTTCATCTCTGGCTGTGTAGGATACTAAGCTGTGCCCTGCACTGTCCTCATAGCAGATGGAGCATGGGGTGACGATGGCTGGGGTGCGTGTTGGCCAAGTGGGAATTGTGGCACAGCAGCGATGGCCTTGGAAGCAGCTCGGCTCTCAGGGTGGTGAGACATAAGCACACACTTCGATTACATGTATTTTCCTGAGTTGAGGTCCTGTCAGCCCTTTGCGCATCATAGAATCATAGGATGCTTTGCGTTGGAAGGAACCTTTACAGATCACCTAGTCCAACCCCCCTGCAGGAGCAGGGACATTTTTAACCACATCAGGTTGCTCAGAGCCCCATTCAACCTGACCTTGAATGTTTTCAGGGACGGAGCCTCCACTACCTGCCTAGGCAACCTGTTCCAGTGTCTCACTAGCCTCATTGTATAAAAAGGCCTTCCTTATATCCAGTATAAATCTACTGTCCCTTAGTTTAAAGCTGTTACCCCTTGTCCTATCACTACACCCCCTGATCAAGAGACCCTCCCCAGCTTTCCTGCAGTCCCTTCAAGTACTGGAAGGCTGCTCGGAAGTCTTGCCAGAGCTTTCTCTTCTCTAGGCTGTCTCTTCTCTCAGCCTGTCCTTGTAGGTTAGGTGCTCCAGCCCTCGGATCATCTCTGTGGCCTACTCTGGACTTGCTCTAACAGATCCATGTCCTTCCTGTACAGTAAAGATGAGCAGAGCAGAAGTCCTGGGGAGGCTTTGAGCATCCCTGGTGGGAGCTCCACAGCCCCAGCCTCCCTCCTGCCATGTCTCAGCATGGGGTTTGTCTAATTTGAGGAGGCTGAAGGTGTGCCGAGGGCTGAGCAAAAGGCGGAGGTGAGAGAGAAAAGCATGGCTCATCTGTGTTTAATATTTCATGTTTAACATTAAGTGTTTAATTCCACTGGCAGGAGTGCCAAAGCCCAGGGAATGCAGGGGGTGCAGTGCAGGGTGCCTGGCGGGGTGGGATGCCCTGGGGGCCCGAGTATGACGACTGGACCTTTAATGCCCCAACACCTTTGCTATGAGAACAGGCTGAGAGAGCTGGGGCTGTTCAGCCTGCAGAAGAGAAGGCTCCAAGGAGACACCATAGTGGGCTTCCAGTACCTGAAGGGGCTACGGGAAAGCTGGGAAATGGCTTTTTGGAAGAGCCTGTAGTGATAGGATAAGGGGGAACCAGCTTTAAAGTGGGAGGGGTAAATTAGATTACACGTTAGGAAGAAATTCTTCAGGATGTGAGGCACTGGCACAGGTTGCCCAGGGAAGCTGTGGATGCCCCCTGCCTGCAAGTGTCCAAGGCCAGGTTGGATGGGGCCTTGAGCAGCCTGGTCTGGTGGGAGATGTCCCTGCCCTTGGCAGGGGGCTCAGAACTGGATGGGCTTTGAGATCCCCTCCAATCCAAACCATTCTGTGACTGCATGAACGCAGCGGGCGGGCAGCGAAAGCGCGAGGCCGCCAGGGGACGCTGCGCGACCGCCGACCGGCGCTGCGCGGGGCTGTGGGGCGACGCGGTGGGGTCGTTGCTGGAATAGAGGGGCGCGCACTGGCGCGCCGCGCCACGCAGCGGCGGGGGCAGCGGTCCGGGCCGGGCCGAGCCGAGTCGGGGCGGCGAGGGGGTCCCGCACTCCCATTCCTCCCATTCCTCCTGTCCCGACAGCCCCGGCTCTCGAGCCGCCCAGCCAGGAGCTGCACGCGCCTCGCCCCGCCCCGACGGCCGCTCCCGCGTCCTCATTGGTCGCGCCCCCCCGAGGCCCCGCCCCGCATGCGCCGAGCCCCACCACCCATTGGGCCGCGCCAGCACCGCCCGGCACCGCCCCCCGCCCGCCCAGCGTACACACCGGAGTCACGCGCCTCGCGGGCT